>PVHX01017196.1:22215-40906 GCA_004024805.1 Geosciurus inauris | reverse complement strand
CGCACGTCTGTAATCCCTGCACTTTGGGAGGCTGAGACAGGAGAATCGCGAGTTCAAAGCCAGCCTCAGCAACGGCGAGGCACTAAGCAGCTCAGTGAGACCCTGTCTCTACATAAAACACAAAATAGGGCTGGGGATGTGGCTCAGTGGTCGAGTACCCCTGAGTTAAATCCCTGGTACCAAAAAAAAAAAAAAAAAATGAGAATCAAGCAACTGAATTAATAAATGAACGAATGGACTAATAGTAAGGTTGACCAAGAAAAAAAATCTCTGGCTCTTTACACCCACACTCAGAAAAGAATGATGCTGGAAATAAGCTCTTTGAAAGACTTTTACAACTGTTGCACAAAACCTGAAAATGAGAGAATTTTGTGAACACTAAAGTATACACTTTTCCCCAGCACACTGTCTTTGGAATTTAGAATGCTGCACTTTGCTGCCTGTTGGTGTAAAGAACTGCAAAGGGTCTAAAATTTCATTTTAATCTACTTACCAAGGCTAGTAAGTTAGACCATATAACTATTTTACCAAGTTGAGGGGACAAAAAGAGTATTAAGGAGGGAATGGGGATATAGTTCTGTGGTAGAGTGTTTGCCTAGCATGCATGAGACCCTAAGTTTGACTTTCAGCACTAGAAAAAAAGAAAGATAAAAAAAGGATTAAGGAGTTTCCCCATTTCCCATCTTGGGATGTCTGAGATTGTTCTCTCCCCAGGTACCAGGGCCTCCATGGCCATATAATTGGTATATCCCATTCTAGTTGTTATAACTACATTTTTCTCCAATCATGCCCTACTTGCACCCAGATATTTTGTTTGGAAGGGTCAGATATGAGGTCAGGGGTGGCTTTACAAAATTTAGGGGCCCATTATATCCCCACTTGGCCCATGAATTACACAGTTAGAGGGACCTGGAAAGCAGTGTGCTCAACTAGATGGTTATTATCCTTATGATCTAGAACCATGCCAATCCAAGCTGGCTGATCAAGAATTAAGTTTGAATTCCCTAGGCCCCCTCTGCCTTAGCCAGTGGTCTAAGCCATGTCCTCCCTAGGGAACACCTGAAGGGTATACTGTCCTGGGGTTGCTGTTTGGGGAAACAAAGATGGGTTATGTCCAGGAATGGTCAGGGGAAATCCAAAATTTTCAAAATGGTACTATGACTCTCTAACTTATCATTTTGGTCATTATCCAGGAAGTGACCACGAGAAGATGAATCCTTTCTTGGAAAGGCTGCATTCAGTGACAATTTTTCCTTACTAAGTAGCATGGACTAGGATGCAGTGAGGGAAGTAGAGTCAGAAATCTCTTTGATTTTTGAGAAGACCTGTACAATATTCAATAATACCCAATGTCTACAGATGGAATGTGGAATGTCTATCTAATACTTTGACTAGTGGCCCATCGCTGGGTGGCCTTTGCATTAAATTCTCCTTACCTCTGGATCCCACATTGGTGATATAGACCAGACTGATGTCACATATGCAGTGAACTGCATTATAGGAGAGGAATGCTGAGCTCAGGGACTCTACTTATTTTATAGCAAGCAATGACCAAGTTTGCTCTTTGCCTTGAAGGGAGACATATCATTTTTTTAAGGTTGCTTGCTGCAGTATCATCCTGAGTAGTCGCCTGGATAAAGAGTGATTCGGTTCGGGCCTTGTAAGGTGTTAGGAATGCAAGTGCCTCATAAAGATAACATACCCAACAGATATGCCTGTGAAATTATCAGTGCTCTCACACTCCATGCCAGTGGCCAAGACAAAAACAAAACAAACAACAAAGAAACACAAGTTAATCAAGTAATTCAAATCAAAGATAATCTATTGAAATAAGAAAAATTGCCCCCTTAACTCAGTCCTCTTTTTTGGTATCTTCTGCCTTGTGTTTTCCAACTACAAAATAAAATATTGTTTCTTTGGGATCTATAGTTTTCTTCCAAAATGAAAAAGTTGTCTTTTATAGTCCTCTTCTGACTTAATTTCCTTTTTTTCTTAGATATTCTCCTGAAAGAAAACATAGCTTGGTAATTATTGATAGTAAATTATCGGGGCTGGGGTTGTGGCTCAGTGGTGGAGCGCTTGCCTAGCATGCGTGAGACACTGGGTTCGATTCTCAGCACCACATAAAAATAAATAAATAAAATAAAAGGTCCATCAACAACTAAAAAAAATTTTAAAAAATAGTAAATTATCATTACCATATTATTCACTGAAACAATGTTGTGTGACTAGTTTGTGCTAGGCACCAGAGACATAAACATTCCCTGCTAGACACGTCTATTATTTCAAAGGACTGGTTATGTAATTTCAATAAATTTTTAAAGAATTGAAATTTAGAAGAATATAAAACAGAACAATTTGCTATTTACTAAGCTCAAATTTTGCCTCGGTTCTCTATTAGATCTATATTTAAAATGTATTGACAAAGCCAGGTATAATGGTGCCCACTTGTAATCTCAGCTACTTGGGGAGACTGAGGCAGGAGGATCCCAAGTTGGAGGCCAGCCTGGGAAACTTAGTGAGATTCTGTCTCAAATTTTTTAAAAGGATTGGGGTGTAGCTCAGTGCTTGCCTGGCATGTGTGAGGCCCTGGGTTCAATCCCCAGTACTGCGGGGCGGGGGGAGTATAGGCATGGGAGAGGAAGGCTGTGCACCTCAACACGATGGCTACTTGGCTTCCAGTAACTTTTTTATAAAAGGTCCCTTTAGAGAGGATGGGCCAGCAGTTACCTATCTTCCTTTTAAGCTGCTACCTCCCTGCTTCCCCATCCCTCCCCTCCTCCATAGCTGACCCATAATGGGGTAAATCATATGACTCTGGACTTGTTAAGTCAGGGTCCTAAGAGAAATTAAGGAATAGGACGGGAGGCTTGGCACTGATACTAGCCAGGATAGGAAGTAGTTTGCAATAGGACAGAACAAAGCTGAGTTGGAAGCAGAGACAAGAAAGAGTCCTAGCAATGATCCCATTCCTGACATCTGCTTTCCTTGTGACTCAGTAGCACCTCATTCTTTCAGTGATTAAACAGTCCCAGTGCTGAGGTTGTGGCTCAGCGGCAGAGTGCTTGCTTTGCATGTGTGAGGCACTGGGTTCCATCCTCAGCACCACAGAAAAATTAAGTAAAACAAAAATAAAGACACTGTGTCCATGTACAACTAAAAAACATTTAAAAAAAAAAAACAGTCCCAATATCTTTTCTGTAAATTCCTCCTTTCTCCCCTAGCTGGTTTGAGTTGGGTCACTGTTACTTGTATTCAGAAGGCCTGACACACAGGGAATAAAATCAGGCATGGGGCAGCAGACTTACCCAGTTTCTCTGTGGCTTCTACACAGATGCTCGGACACATTCCCGCAATATAGGTGGCCACCAGAAGATACAGTTGGGTCTTCACAACAACCACACCACTGTTGTCCTGGACAAAGAATAAAACAATGCCTTGCTGTTGGCCTCACAGCGGAACAGCTGATGTAACACAGAGGCAGTACATCTTGGAATTGGCTGGCTCTGGGCTTGAATTCCAGCGCCTCCATTTTCTGCTGCATGACTATGGAAGAATTATTTATCCTTAAGCCTCAGTTGCTTTGCCTCCTCTGTAAAACGAGGTTATTTTGTTTATAATGGGAAGTGTGTCTAACTCATAATATGGGGCATCCAATGGACATGAATTTCATCTCCTGAATTCCTCATAGTTAAGCATCAAGAGGTGTTTTAAGCATCCCTAATCAAAAAATTTCAAAATGTGAAATGTTCCAAAGTCTGAAATTTTTTGAGCATTGACATACTAGATGTGGAAAATTTGACAGGTCACAGTAAAATTGCAGGCACACTAAAAATATTGTGTAACATTACCTTCAGGCTATGTCTAGAAGGTTTATATAAAACAAATGAATTTCATGATTAGATTTGGGTCCCATTCCCAAGGAATTTTATATATCTGCAAATATTCCAAAATCTGAAAAAATCTAAAATCTAAAACATTTCTGGTCTCAAGCATTTGATAAGACATAATCAACTAGTATCATTTTGGTTTTTTGAGGAGGAGAAAGTAGAGTATGAAGATGATTGTCCTGGAAAGAGATAGTTCAGGTGGGGTTCAGTTTTTAAATTTTGGAATGAATGCTTGTCAAACCAGGCTCTTTCTTTCAGATATGCCTTCCTGGCACTAGACTGCTGTCTGAATGCCTCAAGGTAATGATGAGGTTAATTTGTTTTATGGAAATGTTCAGGAGGTACAAAGAAGAGTCAAATTCTTAAGGTTTTTACACAGCTGTCTTCAAATTTTGAACACTCACATTCTTAGCATAAAGGGAATAGTCATCTGCGCGTACACATTTGTAATCCTTTTCCTTGAAATACAACCCTTCCCTACGGGATTGCAAAGGGTTTTTGGCAAATCCATTCACAAGTGCTCGGATATCACTCGGCATTAGCTGTAGAGGTTAAATAGACCAGGAGTCAGGAAACTAAGCCAGTAGCTACTGCCTGTTTCTTGTGACCTGTAAGCTGGGGATGGTTATTACATTTTTAAATGGTTGGGGGAAAAAATCAAAAGAACACCCCCTTGTGACATGTGAACATTATGTGAAGTTCATATTTCAGCGTTTATAAGGAAGGTTTTAGCCAGGCACATGGCATACACCTGTAATCCCAGCGGCTCAGGAGACTGAGGCAGGAGCATTGCGAGTTCAAAGCCAGCCTCAGCAACTTAGTGAGTCCCTAAGCAACTCAGTGAGACCCTGTCTCTAAATAAAATACAAAATAGGGCTGGGGATGTGGCTCAGTGGTCAAGTGGCCCTGAGTTCAATCCCCGGTAACACCCTCCCCTCACCAAAAAAAAAAAAAGAACTTTTGTTGGAACATAGTCACACCCATTCTTTTAAGGATTGTCTATGGCTGCTTTCATTATTCCTGCAAAGTAGAGTAACTGACAGAGACATGTGGCCCATAAATCCAAAATATTTATCATAGCTCTTTATAGAAAAAGTTCATGTAAAAGTCTTATGCCCAACCTTGTTTTTTCTTACACTAAATCCTGGTGTTGCGGCACTCACGCTCCGCTCGTGGAGTTTGATGAGGGCTGCGCTGTCCACATGCTTCGTTCCCAGGAGGCTATCTAACAGTAAGTTCTGCAACTGGCTCATGCTCCCTTAGCTCTGAAATGGGAACTACAATTGAAGCTATCTACTCTGGCTACCCCTTAAAAGGCATAATGCAAAATGTCCCCAAGACACTTCATACAGCTTTAATATCAGCGTGTGGTCTTTGAAAAAAATGAGGAGTGACAGTGGTGGTCCATCATCCAGTGTGCCCCAAACAGAAGGAGAAAAACAGAACCATAGAAAATCACAGTTCACACAGAGTGGGTTATGAAGCTGTCTGGAAAATCGCACAGCATCATAGTTTTCTAGCTATGTTTGCATGAAAATAACCTGGGATTTAAAGACAAACTGCACACGGTGGCGCCCCAAAACCCAAAACCCCAAACTCCAAACCAGCCAAAATGGAGAGCCACGGAGGTAAAAGAGATGCGCTGGTCATGAATCCTCACATTCCCCTCCCGCTGACCAGCATCTGCGCCAAGAATAGACACTGATCAACGCCCCAGTGGAGGAAAAAGGTTGGTTTAAGGGACTAAACCAACATTTCTCGCCAAGGCCCAACATCTTGGACCGTGCTCAGCGGCACAACTAACTCATCCACCGCAGGGACACCGAGGGCAGACGTCCCTGCCCTGCGCCGCTTCCAGGAGTTGGGTCCCGAGGCTGCGGGTGTGGGAGCTGGGCGGGGAGCGGGGTGCGGGCGTCCGTTGGCCCTGGAGACGCACACAAGGCACCGAGGGCTGGAGAAGCGGCCGCCTGGGTAGAGGCGGCGGGCGTGGCGAGAACCGCGGGTCAACCGACGTGGGCGAAGGCGGTGGGATTGGCTGTGACGGCTGCCTGTCACCAAAAAGCGGGGACTACAGCCCGCCTGTGCCGCAGTCCCCCGCTCGGCGCCTCGAGCGCACAGTGGTGGCGTCCTCCGCGGCGGAGGGGCCGCGCGGGGACACTGGACGCGAACGTTCGCGCGTTCCAAAGCGCGCGCTCGGGCTGAGGCCGCAGGCCTGGGCGGGCGGCTCTCGGCCTTGGCCCGGTGTGGTGCAGCACAGCCGAAGGCCGTGTCCGGCCGGGGCAGCCCCGTGGGCGCCGAGGGCGTGGAGCCCAGGGTTGGGCGGAGGCCGCCCGCGCCCGGGGCCCCGGGTGCCAGAGTGGGCGCAGA
This sequence comes from Geosciurus inauris, assembly GCA_004024805.1. Lineage (NCBI taxonomy): Eukaryota > Metazoa > Chordata > Mammalia > Rodentia > Sciuridae > Geosciurus > Geosciurus inauris. The sequence goes on along the minus strand of PVHX01017196.1, from coordinate 34,649 downwards.
GATCTGCCGCGGGCGCCAACCCAGAGCCTCCGCCGCAGATGCAGGCCCTGGGAGGGCTCTGGGTCTCACGCAGCTTGAGGACTCGCAAATTTGGCCCGAAAGCCCCAGCTTGCCTTCTCTAAGCAGCTCATCCTGAGCTTCGGTAGCCTGAAAGTTGCAGTTCTCCCCACGCACGGCTACAAAAGGTAGAAAACTGCTGCAAATGGGACTCCTAGAGGCCAGACTGTCGCCACTCTGGCTGGCTTGGGATACCTTGTAGTGGTAGAGGTTGGGATTAGTTCAAAGAGAATCACGCCTGCTTCAAAGTCTGGCTCTGAAGACACCATCAAAAGCCTGCAGGGGCCGGGCGCTGCTGCGCACGACTGCTATCCCAGCGGCTCGTGAGGCCTGGGCGGGAGGATTGCGAGTTTGAGGCCAGCCTCAGCAACATAATGAGAGCCTGTCTAAAACAAACAAAAAACCACACCTTGTGGGAAAGGCCTCTTGTTAGGGAAAACGTGGTTGGCTAGTGTTCAAAATCAATTCCACATTCGCTCAGTGTCAAAAGTATTGATTTTTAAACGGAAAAGACGATGATTGTGAATTTTCAATACTAAATGAGTTAATTTTTAGTTTTTCTAGGATCTCTGTTACTCGTGACCACAATGGAAAACGTAGACAGCCAGGATCTGGAAAATGGCACACTTCCCAGAGTCAAGAGCTCAAAAGAATGGTTGCAACCACAGCGGCTTACTTTCGTGGAGGTATAATTATTGGCACTTTGAGGTTCTTATTTGGGTGGATGCAGTAGGAATTAGCTTATATTACATGTTATTTTTTCTGTTGTTTGCTTTCTATTTCTCTTTAATATTCCTTTTGCTTTTCATTTTTCAGCTTCTTAAGGTGGAATTATATAGGTCATTGATCTTATGTCGTTTTTACTACAACAAAGCTGTTTCTTTTGAAGTACTGCTTTACCCAAATTTTGATATGTTGTAATTTCTTTTTTCTAAACAGTTTTACTAAGGTATAATTGACATACAATAAATTGTACACATTTAAAGTGTACATTTTGGTGTTTTGACTTATACACACACACACACACACACACACACACACTTGAAAACATCACTACAAATCAAGATAATAAACATATTAATACTTCCTAAGTTTTAGCCGGGCGCGGTGCCTCAAGCCTGTAATTCCAGCACTTTGGGAGGCTGAGACAGGAGAATCCCAAGTTCAAAGCCAGCCTCAGCAATGGCGAGGTGCTAAACAACTCAGTGAGACCCTGTCTCTACATAAAACACAAAATAGGGCTGGGGATGTGGCTCAGTGGTCAAGTACCCCTGAGTTCAATCCCCAGTACCAAAAAAAAAAAAACTCCCTAAATTTTCTCCCTATGTCCTTTTGTAATCCACCCCCTTCACCTCTTGCAACTACTGCTTTGCTTTGTGTCACTATAATTTAATTTGCATTTACATTTTTAATGCAAATGGAATCTTACAGTATGTAGTCTTTTTCTCAGGCTTCTTCCACTCATAATTATTTGTAGTTCACCAATGTTTGATTTCTCTTTTTGCTGAATGTTATCTCATTATATGGGTGTATCTCAATTTGTCCATTTTATTGATAGACATTTGGGTTGTTTCAGCTTTTGGCTTTTATCAATAAAGCTGTTATGAGCATTCACGTACACGTTGTTTTATAGACACATGCTTTCATTTATTTTTTTTTTGGTACAAGCGATTGAACTCAGGGGCACTCAACCACTGAGACACATCCCCAGCCCTATTTTGTGTTTTATGTAGAGACAGGGTCTCACTGAGTTGCTTAGCACCTCGCCATTGCTGAGGCTGGCTTTGAACTCGCAATTCTCCTGTCTCAGCCTCCCTAAGTGCTGGGATTACAGGCTTGAGCCACCATGCCCGGCTTCATTTCTCTTGAGTAGATATCTATACAAGGAATGACTGGATTATATGGTAAATGAAATTAACTTTTCACTAAGGGGTCAAATTGATTTCCAAAGTCATTAAATTACTTTACATTCCCAGTAGCAATGTATGAGAGTTTCAGTTGTTTTGTATTCTGGCCAACATTTGATTTGATCTGTGAACTATGGGGCTTACCAGTTTGACTGATGTTAAAGGGAATATTCCTGGGTCTATGTGATCTCTTAGGATTGATTATCTAATTCTTCCAGCATCCCCACCCCAACCCCAGTGTGGTTTTTTTTTTTTTTTTTTTGGTACTGGGGATTGAACTCAGGGGACTCGACTACTGAGCCACATCCCCAGCCCTATTTTGTGTTTTATGTAGAGACAGGGTCTCACTGAGTTGCTTAATACCTCGCGGTTGCTGAGGCTGGCTTTGAACTCGTGAGTCTCCTGTCTCAGCCTCCCTAAGTGCTGGGATTACAGGCGTGCGCCACCGCGCCCAGCTTCCAGAGCTTTCTTTGTGCCTTGTCTTCCCAACATACTCTACCTTATGACCTTTAGCTTCCTGGGTTTCCCTGGACCCCAGCATCCTTCCTCCATTTAGGGACACAGGTAGGCTCTTTGGTTTTTGTTTTTCTCTAGGAGCCTCTATCTTTCGTTGCCTGGTATCCAATATCTTAAAAATGACTTTCATTTATTTAATATTTTTTAGTTATTTTGGGTGGGAGGGTTCATCTGTTCCTTGTTACTCTATGTCTGAAAGTGGAAGTTCTTATCCAACCATTTTTTCTTTTCTTTTTTTAATTTTTTTTCTGTTCCATTTCTTTTACTCCTCACTTTTGCAAATCTGATTACCCATTTGTCAACTCTTTTGATATTGTCTCATAGGTAACTACAGCTCTGCTAATTATTTTCCAATTTCTCTCTCTCTTTTTTAGACTGAATTGTTTTTAATACTCTGTCTTCAAGTTCACTGACTCTTTTTAGGTCATCTCCAATGTGCTGTTAAACCCACTGAGGTTTGTTGGCTTAAATTTAAGAATTGAAGCCGGGTGCAGGGGTGCAATCCTGTAATCCCAGCACTTTCGGAGGCTGAGACAGGAGAATCGCAAGTTCAAAGCCAGCCTCAGCAATGGCGAGGCGCTAAGCAACTCAGTGAGACCCTGTCTCTACATAAAACACACAATAGGGCTGGGGATGTGGCTCAGTGTTCGAGTACCCCTGAGTTCAACCCCTGGTACCAAAAAAAAAAAAAAAAAACATAGGGACCTCAGGATGCTTATGGAAGTCATGGGGGTTTGGAGAGCTGTTTTATGACTTGTAGAGGTGGGTAGAGACTACTTGCTGTGTCTCCTCAGGTACATAGATTAACACTGCTAGAGATTTGGCGAGAGTTCATTTGAAGAATTTGTGGTATCTTTCTTATGGCTCTCTTCTTTTAGGTATTCTCTCTCCTCCCAACTCCCATGGTTGTTTTCAACTATGTCTTCTAATTCCTGAACCAGTGTATGTGATCTATCTGAGTTTTAGCTACCTCCTTTAGCTCTGATTGATGAATGTTCTCAGGCAAACGTTCACAAAAATCTGAAAATTCATCCAGGGCTGTTGTGTTTTTCCGAGTATTCACTACCTTCCATTGTCCTTCCTTTGATTACTCTTCAGTGTTTCCAGTGTCTTTTTCATATTTTTGTCTGGAGCTAGAATATTGGTTCAGCACCCATCTGAATAGAGGACAACAGACTTGACAGGAATAGTAATTCTATTAGACAAAAAGATGAAAGAATGAATTCTGAATTAGACACATTTGAGTTTAAACTGTGGTTTAGCTCAGGATTTTCTAGGCTTCTAGAAAACTCCCATGAGCCTTAAATTCTATGGTTAATTGGAAAAGATAGTTTTTTGGGTTTTTTGGTACTGGAGATTGAACTCAGGGGCACTCGACCACTGAGCCACATCCCCAGCCCTATTTTGTGTTTATGTAGAGACAGGGTCTCACTGAGTTGCTTAGTGCCTCGCTGTTGCTGAGGCTGTTTTTGAACTCGAGATTCTCCTGTCTCAGCCTCCCTAAGTGCTGGGATTACAGGCGTGAGCCACCGCGCCCGGCAAAGATAGTTCTTTGATTATGAAATTTTACGTATCTGTTCTGGAAATAAAAAGTAGTGGGACTGGATTACTTCCACTAATGGTTAACTTGAGAATATTTTCTTTCTTTTTGTTTTTTGTTTTGGTACTGGGGATTGAACCCAGGGGCGCTTTACCATTGAGCTATATCCCCAGTCCTTTTAATTTTTTTAAAAAATATTTTTAGTTGTAGATGGACACAATAGTTTTATTTATTTTTTATGTGGTGCTGAGGATCGAACCCAGTGCCTCACACATGCAAGGTGAACACTCTACCACCGAGCCACAACCTCAGCCCAAGTCCTTTTAAGTTTTTGAGAAAGTGTCACCCTGAGTTGCTTAGGGCCTTGCTAAGTTGTTGAGGCTAGCCTCAAACTTGTGATCCTCCTGCTTCAGCCTCTTAAGTCACTGGGATTACAAGCATGTGCCACCTTGCCTGACTTATTTTTCTTTTTTACTTTTTTTTTGGTACTGGAGATTGAACTCAGGGGCACTCGACCACTGAGCCACATCCCCAGCCCTATTTTGTGTTTTATGTAGAGACAGGGTCTCACTGAGTTGCTTAGCACCTCTCCATTGCTGAGGCTGGCTTTGAACTTAAGATTCTCCTGTCTCAGCCTCCCTGAGTGCTGGGATTACAGGCTTGGGCCACTGTGCCCGGCTTCTTTTTTACTTTAACTTTTGTGGTGCTGCAGCTTGAACTCAGGGCTTTGTACATGCTGAGAACATGCTCTACTGAGCTACAACACCAGCCCTGAGAATATTTTATATTTATATAATTGTGAAAAGATTTAAAAGGTAATTGTGTGCTGGAAAGCAACCTTTTGTGTTTTATGGCAAATATTTAATTGTGGAAGATTTGTTATGAAAATGGAAAAGTTAATGTAGTTATGTACTAGTCCCTAAATATTATGTTGCTTTAAAATCTGAAAATGTGACTTGTGTACAAAAATATTATATATTATTAATATTTACTTGATAGCTGTAGAGTCTTTACTAATGATAAATTAATTTATTTTAATTATATTTATATCCTTACTGTCTGAGGAAGGTTCAGTTAATTTGGTAATTGTCATGGAAAAATTAGTTAAAAGAATGACAAAAGACCTTGATAGCAAGTTTCTTTTTGTTTCAATAAGACATTTCTTTCATTTTGAGAAGATCCAATCACCCATTTGATTATAATTTTACATTTCATGAATAGTTGTAAGTTTATGGGTAAAAATATAACTCTTCATTGATTTATTTTATGAACAGTCTGAATTTTAGCTTATGTTTAAGCAATTTTGAAAAGCAAAATTGGTGGGTGACTTCACCATAGAAGAACAGAAAGAAGAACAGGCAATTGAATCGAATTTCTTGGTAATATCTTTTATTATTTTACACTAGTGGTATTTCTTAGAGGTATTGCACTTGTCTTAGAAGGCACTAAACTTTACATGAGACTGTTAAAATTCTTAGATGGTCCTGTAAGACTTAAAGCTGGAAGACCAGTCTGTTTTATCTAGTTGATAAGCCTCATATAGAAGCCTGTTTGTGTGTATTTTAACCCATAAAAGAAAAAACATTTTATCAGATGTGAAAATAAAATGGGTTCTAACTACTGTGTGTCTCTTGGCAAGTCATTTTACTGTTATGGGACTCAAATGCCTGTCAGCTGAGTTTATTTTTCCCTTAGAATAAGCTATAATCAGCCGGGCACGGTGGTGCAAGCCTGTAATCCCAGCACTTAGGGAGGCTGAGACAGGAGAATCGCAAGTTCAAAGCCAGCCTCAGCAATGGCGAGGCACTAAGCAACTCAGTGAGACCCTGTCTCTACATAAAACACAAAAGAGGGCTGGGGATGTGGCTCAGTGGTCGAGTACCCCTAAGTTCAATCTCAAGTACCAAAAAAAAAAAAAAAAAAAAAAAAAGAATATGCTATAATCAAGGCAGAAAGATTAAAATACCCTTTGAAAAAGTATTTGGAGATATTATTTGAAATAGAAAGACTGGTGGGCTGGGATTGTGGCGCAGTGACAGCGTGCTTGCCTAGCACGCGGGAGGCACTGGGTTCGATCCTCAGCACCACATAAAAATAAAATAAAGATATTCTGTCCACCTACAACTAAAAAAATAAATATTTTAAAAAAAAAAGACTGGTATGAGTATGTAACAACAAATGCCATCATTATGTACATCTATAATACACAAATAAAAAATGTGGCAAGAAGAAAAAAAGAAATGGAAAGACCAAATTTTCTTCTTCAAAATCAGAACCTTTTAGGCATATGTCTGTCAATGAGTTCCGATAGTAGCAATAATTTAATTTTTCAAGATTTTAAGTTTCATTCTATTCTTTTAGGCTTTAGCTAACGAAGATATTGATGCAGCTATTCGATCTATATTATGTAGAGAAAAGCATATAATTAAGGTAAGAACTGCCTACAAAACTCATGTCAATGAAAAATTTAAACTTTGGGTTTTTTTTCACTTTCAATGTAATGTATCCTATAAAAAATATTAGAAAATATGGAAAATAGAATTAAAAACATTCATTAGCACTGGGATTGACTTTAAGGGGTCCTGGGAGTGTTTCTTTAGGCCTCCTTTCTGCCTACAAGGTGGGGAATTCCTTCAACAGATACAGCTTAAGAATGTCCACCACACACTTGTTCCTTCATCTGAATGGGGATTCTGCTGAGTCACTGTGAATAACCTAATTTTGGAGCTGTGATCAGAACACCTGGCTAATTATTTATTATTACTCAGATATGCATGAGTTTACACTGGCTTTAACTGTAGCAGGATGGGCTTAACTAGATAAAAGAACATCCATGCGAAGTATAATAAAACTGTCAATCTATTTTTAAGAATTTTCTTTAGACAGGTGGGGTGGCACATGCTTTTAATCCCAGCGACCATGGAGACTGGAGGCAAGAGGATTGCCATTTCGAGTCCAACCTTAGCAACATAGTAAGACCCTCAGCAATTCAGCGAGAACTTGTCTCAAAATAAAAAATTGAAAGGGCTGAGGATGTCACTCACTGGCAAAACACCCTTGGGCTCACTCGCAGTAACATACATGCGCACTCAAGAATTTTCTTTGAAGTTCTTTAGAAAGGAAAGAAATTATCACTGGGGATAACTGGAGAGTACGAGACCCAGAGAACATCTTGAGTTCCTAATATTTTATTTCTTTCATTTTTGATTTCATGATGATGCTAGCTAGCAGTCCTATAATTTCATTTGTTACATGAAAGGTAGAGGAGACGTTTTGGTGTGAGTGTGTAGTTTATGTCCCAGCTAGGCATCTTTACAAACTACTTGCTCTTTGGACCAGGTTCTAACACACTTTTGCATTTACGCCTCTCTCTCTCTTCACATGTTCCCCTTCAATGTTCCCCTTCCTCACTCTCTGCCATTCTTTTTTTTTTTTTATAATATTTTTCTTAGTTGTAGATGGACACAATATCTTTATTTTATTTATTTATTTTTATGTGGTGCTGAGGATCGAACCCAGGGCCTTACACGTGCGAGGCAAGCGCTCTACCACTGAGCCACAATCCCAGCTCTCTGCCATTCTTTTTATTCTTGAATAATTTCATATTCTTTAAGGCCCAGGCCAAATGTCTCCCACTTCAAAAAAAATTTTTTTAAAGTAGATCACTTTTTTTATTGTGGTAAAATCTGTACGGTATAAATTTGCCATTTTACAAGTTTTAAGTGTACCATTCAGTGTTATTAAATACATTCACAATAATTCTGCAATCATCATCGTTATTTCCAAATTATTTTGTCACTCCAAACTGAAATATTGTACTCAAGAGGCAGTTAACTCCTTATTTTTTCCTCTTCCAAAGCCCCTGGTAACCACTAATCTACTTTCTGTTTCTACAAAACAGATTGAACCCAGGGGCACTTTACCTCTGAGCTACATTTTCAGCCCTGTTTGTTTTTTATTTTAAGACAGGGTCTCACTAAGTTGCTTAGGGACTAATTTGCTGAGGCTGGCCTTGAACTTGTGATCCTCTTGCCTTAGCCTCTCAAGTCACTAGGATTATAGGCATGCACTAGAACGCCCAGCTCCACAAATTTTGCCTATTCCAGATATTTTACATAGGTGAAATTTGTCCTTCTCTGGCTTATTTCACTTTGGCATGCTATTTTCAAGGTTCATCCACGTTATAGCTTATACCAGAACTTATCCCTTTTTATGTCTGAATAATATTCCCTTGTATGTATATGTCACATTTTGTTTATCCATTCATTTGTTGATTGGCACTTGGGTTCTTACTACCTTTTGGTAACTGTGAATATGGCCATGAATCCTGGTATGCAAATATCTAATTAAGTCCTAATTTAATTCTTTTGGATGTATAGCTAAGTAAGATAGTGGGCTCTGAGAGGGTGGGGGGAGAGGGAGAAAGGGAAGGAGGGAGAGGGACAGATCCTTACTAGATGGGAGACTCAGATCTACAAGCATGACCAGCCATGCTTGTCTCTTTAGTTAAATGATCAAAACCTTGGGCTGGGGTTGTGGCTCAGTGGTAGAGCACTTGCCTAGCATGTGTGAGGTACTGGGTTTGATTCTCTGCACCACATATAAATAAATAGAATAAAGGTCCATCAACAACTAAAAATATTTAAAACAATGATCAAAACCTCCTGCATATGCTTGTACCAGATCAGCTAGAACAAAAGCATAATTGATGTAAATGGCACCAGATTCAAAGACCTACACAATGTGCCCACAACTGATTTAATGGCTAGACTGCTTAACCAAGAAGATCTGCACCCCAGATATCAAACGATTGACATGGATTTGATTTTTGCAAATGCTTACCTGGGAACCTGCACTTTTCTTCTTGGGAAAATCACATGTATTGTTAGAGAGCTCGTCCCTGGGTGCAGCACTTTTCTTCTCTGAGAGGTGAGGGGCATCCACACCCTGCTTTGCTCTGCAGTCTTTTAAGAAGTTTTGCTTGTGCTTTGCTTTTGAATTTGTCCTGAAATTCATTTCAAGAACCTGCCTGGGCTGAGTTGAGGTCCCAATGCCCCTAGGAGGGACCTCTTTGAAACCCTATCTGGTGGCATAAGAAATAGAATTGCTAGGTTGTATAGTAACTGTTTAATTTTTTTTGAGGAAACACCAAATTAGGAATTTTTTCAGACTCTAGAAAATGGTTTTTCTCTGTTCTTAGTCTTCAATTACTATATGTTCCATATATGTGTACACATCTATATATACATATATTCTTTACTCTGCCCCTCCTCCTGCCGCTCTTGGATGTTAGTCTGTATCCCCAAGGACAGCAGGAATGTTGTCTCAGTTACCCCGTATTCCTTGTTTTCAGCCTAGTGTGTATCAAATAGTAGGAGCCAAATAAGCGTTTGATTTAATGAATGCATTTGTGGGTCATTTTAAGTAATAATTTAAATTTATGAAATTTTAGAAAATTTTTAGAACATGAAAGCTTTAGGATAATATATTTGTCTTTTCTATCCCTGTTTACTAGGAACTTGATAAGTATTTACAACATCATGACTTCTTAAATACAAGAAGAAAAGAGATGTTATATAAAAAATGGGTTGACCATGTGGCAGATCCTCTCCAGAAGAAAATTATAGACAAAGTTTGTTCACATAAGAAGATTAAAAAAAGAAGACAAGAGGAATTAGATCGTTTTTTAAAATATGTAAATAAAAAGGTACTAAGAGATCATTTAAGGCTTTTTTCATGGAGTTTAAAAATTATGCTTATCTTTGTTTGCTTCCTGTTAAGTTATCCAGTCTGCTCTTCCTCCTACTACATAAGTACAGCACTCACCTATTATAGCATCAAGCATTCTTTTTTTTTTTTTTTAAATTTTTTTAGTTATACATGGATACAGTGTCTTTATTTACTTATTTTTATGTGGTGCTGGGGATCGAACTCAGTGCCTCACACGTGCAAGGCAAGTGCTCTGCCACTGAGCCACAACCTCAGCCCAGCATCAAGCATTCTTAACATCCAAGGCATGTGGACAGTATGGAAGAGGAGGTTTAGGCCCAGATTTGACTGTGTACATGGGAACCATTTTCCCTTGTTTTCTTTTGAAATTGTTCATTTTATTTACAATTTTAATTTGGACTCTAGGTTCAGAACATATTTTTCATTTGCTCTGAAACTTAATTATTTGAAAAGTTATTAAATATTTCTGTTCTTTTGGCATTTTTAAAAGACTGCAGATGTTATAAACAAATTCCAAATCTTTTTTTTTTTTTATTTTTTTTAATTTTTTTATGGACACAATGTTTTTATTTTATTGCTTTGTATGTGGTGCTGAGGATCGAACCCAGGGCCTCACGCATGCAAGGCAAGCGCTCTACCGCTGAGCTACAATCCCAGCCCCAAATTTCCAAATCTTTTGGTATTCCAACATTCTTCATTAAAATATTATAAATTTTAAGTAGTTTCCTTCCATCACTATAGTACATATTTACTACTGGAATAAATTAAATTTAGTTTCCTATTTAGTCTTCTCTTATTGCATTTGCCACTGATGCCACTTTGAAGCACAAGAAGGAACTGTGTTTGCCTCTAAGTCCTCATATGCTCAATACTGCGTACCTTTTATTCTTATGTGTGGTTTTATTTCCATCTTATAGGGAAATGCATTTATAGAACATTATGATCCAAAAGAATATGATCCTTTTTATGTGAGCAAAGAAGACCCCAATTTCCTGAAGGTAGGTCAATTTCTTATTTTAGCTTTGATAATATGTGTCTGGTTGTTTTGAGTGGCCCTACTATATAACTTGTCCTTTGATGATTCCTTAAAAATGTAATAAGAGAGGGCTGGGAGTGTGGCTCAGTGGTAGAGCGCCTGCCTTGAACACGTGAGGCACTGGGTTCGATCCTCAGCACCACATACAAAATACATAAATAAAATAAAGGTTTGGAAAAAATATTTTTAAAAAAATGTAATAAGAGTTTAAGGATAGTTTTTTATCTCCATATCTTAGGAAAAAATCCCAAAGTCAAAGTAAATGAAAACTCTGTAAAATTTGAAAATATTGTATAATAGTTGGGTAATAGGTAATGCTTAAAAATTCCACAGACTTTTAAATTTGTTACACAAGTAATACAATTTCATGATAGATCAATGAGAAAATTGATTTTTCAAATGCAGAAAATAAAAAAACCAGTCATAATTCCATTACCCAGAGTTAACTCATGAATATTTTTCTGGATATCCTTCTAGACTTTCTATATTTATGTGTGTGTGTGTATGTGTATGTGTATATATATATGTGTGTGTGTATATATATATATATTTATGTGTGTGTATGTGTATATTTCTATATTTATGTGTGTATGTGTATGTATATATATATACATATACCAAAAATACTCTAAATAAAATACAAAAAAAAGGGTGAGGATGTGGCTCAGTGGTTAAGTGCCCCTGGGTTCAATCTCTGGTACCAAAAAAATAAAAATAAAAAAATAATAAAGAATGGGACCATGTTATATATTTGATCTTATAATGTGCTGTCCCTTGCAGCAACAATTTGTGGATTGCTTCTCTGTCAATAAATACAAATGTATAACTTTGATCATTGTACAATATTCTATTATTAATAGTAGTTACCTTACACTGAAGGCTTAATCAAGCATTAGAACTTTTTTTGCCCAATTTGTTTAATCTCCAATCACACTGTATAAAGTATAAGATGAGAAAAGCGAAGCACACATAGATTATCTGTCAAAGTCACCCCACAGCAAACAGCAGAGTGTAAATGTGTTTCTAATCATGTACTATACTTACCATACAGCTTCCTGACAACAGATTCCCATTCGAACATGTAGACAGTTTTTGAGTATTGCTGTCATAAATGACTTTATAAAGCACATCTCTGTAGCTTGATATTTCTTCTTGTTTTCCCCTTGGCTAAGTTGCTAGAAATAGAATTGCTGAGTTCAAGGGTATGCATGATTTTGATTCATATTGCTGGACTGTCCTCCAGATAGGATATGTAAACCTTCACTCTCAGCAGAGTCTGTTTCTCCACACTTTTGATAATGGTGGATATTATTAAACAAAATGAAACTTCTCCCCAAACTGCCTTGGGCCATAGACATTTTAAGCTGCTGACATTTGCCCTGGAATTATAGATCTTTAAAAAAAAAATTGTGTGTGTCTGTGCATGCACACCACAGTGCCTATTTTATAGGTGAAAATTAAACTGAGAATTTTTTTTTAATTAGTTTATTTAGTTGCATTTCAAGTGATAGTACATATATAGAGCTCAGTTTTTCCAGTTCCCTGGTTGCAAACCAGATAAAGTCACACCATTTGTGTCTTCATACATGCACCAAGGGTAGTGATGACGATCTCAATCAACCATCTTTACTGTACCCATTTCCCTTTC
>PVHX01017196.1:0-22115 GCA_004024805.1 Geosciurus inauris | reverse complement strand
TGAATAATATTCCATTGTGTATATGTACCACAGTTTCTTTATCCATTCATCTATTGTAGGGCATCTGGGTTGCTTCCACAGTTTTGCTAAACTGAGAATTTTAAGAACTAGAGTTTTAGACACACTTACTGGTAACACAGATATTGAGCTTTTAAAACTTCATCTTTGATACTATCTTAGTCTATTCCTCCTCCTATCTCAAAATACTTTAGATTGGGCATATTGCTTATAAACAACAAAAACTTACTATTGGGATGTGCAAGATCAAGGTGCTATCCTTTTTTTTTTTTTTAAATATTTATTTATTTATTTTTTAGTTTTAGGTGGACAGAATATCTTTGTTTTTATGTGGTGCTGAGGATCGAACCCAGTGCCTCACGCGTGCTAGGCGAGCATGCTACCACTGCGCCACAATCCCAGCCCAAGGTGCTATCCTTGAACACTTCTCTAACACCTTCTGAGGATTGAACCCAGTGCGTGAGGCACTGGGTTCAATCCTCAGCACCACATAAAAATAAATAAAATAAAGATATTGTGTTCATCTACAACTAAAAAAAATAAAAAAAAATAGGTCATATAAACATACTTAAAAATGATACTACTACTCTCATCTCTTTTTATAGCAAGTTGATGTTTTCTCATTATAAGTAGCACTCTTCAAAATTTCCGTAAAAGCGCAATTCTAAAGGGCAGTCTGACTGCTGTGTATTTTAACTCTAAAGGTGGTGTTGTACATTCTACTTATTTCAAGGTTATTATTAGAAAGATACATGGACGACCTGGTATAATTTCAGAGTAGGCTAAGCCATGAATGTGACAGTTGCTGAATTCTGTTTTCTTTTCTTTTTTCTTTTTTTTTTTAAATATTTTTTAGTTGTTGATGGACACAATGTCTTTATTTTATTGCTTTGTATGTGGTGCTGAAGATCGAACCCAGGGCCTCACGCATGCGAGGCAAGCGCTCTACCGCTGAGCTACAATCCCAGCCCTGAATTCTGTTTTCTTATGTAAAACTGTCATTTGATAATACTGGCCATTAAAATAGATTAGTGCTGGGTGCAGTGGCACACGCCTGTAATCCCAGCACTTAGGGAGGCTGAGACAGGAGAATTGCGAGTTCAGAGCCAGCCTCAGCAACCATGAGGTGCTAAACAACTCAGTGAGACCCTGTCTCTACATAAAACACAAAATAGGGCTGGGGATGTGGCTCAGTGGTCGAGTGCCCCTGAGTTCAATCTCTAGTACCAAAAAAAAAAAAAAAAGAGAAGTACTCAAGTGCCCTATCTCTTTGTAATGTGTTAAATATACATAAAAGGTATACATAATAGATATATGTTATGGAGATAGATAAATAGATGATAGATCAATCAATCCTGCTATTTAGATAGAGGATAGTAAATAGATGATAGATAGATCAGTCAATCCTGCTATTTGGATAGAGGATAGTAAATAGATTATAGATAGATAGATAGATAGATAGATAGACAGATAGATAGATAGATCAATCCTGCTATTAGTGTGTAGACACTGTGTCCTTGACTCTTCTGGCACAAGAGCCATATGTGGATACGTAGATGAAAATGTTTGATCCTCAGACCTGCAATCCAGTCCTCAAATAAGTGCTTCTCTTGTAGGTTATCATTCCACCGTTTCGTGACCCTTTGAAAAAAGTACAATATGACAAGGATGATGAAAGAAAAACTCTTCTGCAGTGTGAGACTGGTACTTAGCTTCAAAGTTTTATGTGCTTTCCCAGTCCAAGAGCAATGGCAGTGGCGTTTAAGGGTGCTAATGTGGATTACTTGTCTTCCTGCAGGCAAAATATATACAATGAAAGAATTTAAAGAGATTGAGAAGATCCAGTCCAGATTCCCAAGAATTTCTAATTCAAGGCACTTTATGACTCCAAACGAGTGGCTTAAACTGCCTACAAGATACATAGAAAGTGAATTTTGTAAAAGGAGCAGGTAATGTCTAATACAATAGAAATTAAGAACATCCTAGACTTTGAAAATTAATTTTTTCTTTTCTTTTCTTTCTTTATTTCTCTCTCTCTCTCTCTCTCTGTCTCTCTCTCTCTAGGTACCAGGGATTGAACCCAAGGGCTCAAGTTGCTTTACAACTGAGCAATCCCCAGCCGTTTTTATATTTTGTTTAGACACAGGGTGCCACTAAGTTGCTGAGGCTGGCTTTGAACTCATGATCCCCCTGCCTCAGTCTCGTGAGCCACTGGGATTATAGCTGTGTCTACCATGCCCAGTGAAAATTTTTTCTGGAGATAGTGATAAAATGTTTTCATAGTTATTCTTTTTAAAAGTTTTCATTTGCAATGAGAAATCTATAATTCCTTCTTTCTTTCCATGTGATGTTTGCTTGGGTGTGGTCAGGATCTTCTCTTTATCTTTGGTTTTCATTAGCTAGATTATGATGTTATTTAGGTTTCTTCCTTTCTGTCTGTTTTGCTTAGGGGTCTCTGAACCTATTTTTTATTTTTATTTTTTGGTACTGGGGGATTGAACCCAGGGCCTCATGCATGCTAGATAAGCACTCTACCACCGAGCTACAACCCCAGCCCTCTCGGATTCTTGTATCTGTGGTTTTGTCTATTTGGGGGAAATTCTAGAGAAATGTCCTTACCTCAATTTTATGTCTCATTCTTCTTCTTTTTTTTTACTTTTGATAATCTAACTATGTCTCTTATACCATTGACAATATCCACATGGCAATTGCTCTTATTTTTTTCCACTCATTTTTTTCTATTTGTATTTACTTAGATGATTTCTACTGACCTATCTTCACTGAGTTCACTGAGACTTCACCTAAGTTCACTGAGACTATCCTCACCTGTGTCCCATGTACTGAAGAGCCCAACAAGAGTGTTTCATTGCCGATATCGTGATTTTTATTTCTAGCCGTTCCACTTTATTTTTTTTTCCATAAGGTTTTCACTTCTCCTGAAATTCTTCATTGGTTTAATACACGTTGTCTACCTTTTCCACTAGATTTTTTAAAACCATACTAATCGCAGTTATTTTAAATTCCTTGATAGTTCCAAGATTAGGATCATTTCTGGATCTGGTTCTGTTGATTTTTCATCTCTTGACAAGGGGTTATTTTTTTTTTAATTTATTTCTTAGTTGTAGGTGGACTGAATATCTTTATTTTATTTTTATGTGGTGCTGAGAATCGAACCCAGTGCCTCACGCGCCCTAAGTGAGCACGCTACCACTGCGCCATAATCCCAGCCCGACAAGGGGTTATTTTATCTTGCCTTTTTTTTTTTTGTATGCCTTGTGATTTTTGACTGAATACAATATATTCAAAGTGGAAGAATAGTATATACTGAATATTTTTCTCTAGAAATGAATGTGCTTCTTCCGTCAAGCATTGGTGTGTAGAATTGAGCTATGTAGTCAGAAGTGGATCTGAGTTTGCATGCTGCTGTTGCTATTGTTATCGTTAGCGTGCTAGAGGCCTAGTGGTAACTGCTTTGCCTTGTGCTTGAGGGGAACCAGTCATGTTCATCATTTTATACACCTAAATCTGCTTTTTTCGTGTTCTTAGTTATTGGAAACACTAGGATTCTTCTTTATTTCTTCTTTTGGTGTTTGGTATGGTGGCTTGAACCCAGAGGCACTTTCACCGCTGAGTTACATCCCCAATCCTTTTTATATTTTATTTTGAGACAAGGACTCACTATATTGCTTAGGGCCTCTCTAAATTGCTGAGGTTGGTCTCGAATTTGCAATTCTTTTGCCTCAGCCTCCCAAATTGCTGGGATTACAGGAGTGTGCCACTGTGCCTGACTTCTTTATCTCTTTTTCTAATCCCTTTAACTCATCTAGCACTGGACTCTGTCACGTCTACTCTTAAATCTTCTAATCTGCCCCTTTCTTAACAATCCCATACACTAAATCTGCACTCTACTCGCTGGTCTGTAATAACAGTAACAGCTTCTGTGCCTTTGTATGTGCCAGGCTTTCTTTCTGGATTATCTACCTCCTTTTTTTTTTTTTTTTTTTAAATAAGAATCTACATTTGTGGTGGTAAGCACCTTAGTCAGGATGGGGCCAAGGAATGAAATGAAGAGATTAATGTGAAAAAAAAAAAGGGGGCGATTTCAAGATTTTGGTGACTAGATTCAGGGGCCAGAGAGAAAGAAGACTCAGAGAGGACTTGAAAGTCAGGGGATTCAGTCCAGGGCCCCAGGCATGCTAGGCAAGCAGTCTACTACTAGGCCACACCCCCAGCCATAAAGTTGTAAGTTTTCATCATATGTGTTAGTTTCCTATGGCTGCCATAATAAAACGCCACAAACTGAGTTGCTTAACACAAGAGAAATTTTTCTCCTACAGTTCTGGAGGCTAAAAGTCTGAAATCAAGGTGTTTGCCGGGCCATGCTCTCTCCAAAGGCTCTGGGGAGGAGTCTCCCTTGCCTTTTTTTCTAGCTACTGGTGGTTGCTGGCAATCCTTGGCATTCCTTGGCTGGTAGCCTGTCTCTCTAGCCTCTATCATCATATGGACTTCTCTGTGTCCGTGTCCAAGTTTGAGGAAACCTGTTATTGGATTAGGGCACACCCTAATCTAGTGTTTTCATTTTAACTTCATTACATCTGCAAAGATCCTATTTCCAAATAACACTACATTCACAGATACAAGGGATTAGGAATTGAACATATCTTTGGAGGGGAACAAAATTCAACCCATAATACCACAGTAATTCATTCAGTCAGAGAATTATGCATTGTTTTTGCCTTTAAAGAACCCACAATCTTGGGCTGGGATTGTGGCTCAGCAGTAGAGCGCTTGCCTCACATGCTTGAGGCCCTGGGTTCGATCCTCAGCACCACATACAAAGCAATAAAATAAAGACATTGTGTCCATCAACAACTAAAAAAAATTTAAAAAAAAAAAAAGGAACCCACAATCTAATACAGAGGATATTTTTTTTTTTAAATATTTATTTATTTATTTTTTAGTTTTAGGTGGACAGAATATCTTTGTTTTTATGTGGTGCTGAGGATCGAACCCAGTGCCCCACGCGTGCTAGGCGAGCACGCTACCACTGCGCCACAATCCCAGCCCTACAGAGGATATTTAAGGAGATTATTCCATAATAATGTGGAAATGTAATAACATGTTTTTATGGAAGCATAAAGGAGAGGCACCTAATAGAAACCTAATAAAAAAGAGATAGGGTGGGATCTTGGATACAAATGGAAAAATAAGGAGAAGAATTAGTTTCTTGGGACATAGATCTATCAATATTCTGTTTTATAATTTTATGAATTTGAAAGTTGTCTCTAGTTTGGGTACATCCAAGGTGAAGCATCCTCTCAGAAGTTAACAGGATTGCTGTGCAAGTTCTGTAGCAGACAGTTATGGGAAGCAGCTACAGAGAGGAAGGAATCTATATGTGCCTCATTTTATTTTATACATTTCTGGGGCCATTTTCTTTATTCCTGAAGTTTAGCCTTAAAACTTAATTTTTCTTTAAAGATAATTGACTACACAATTTTAGGTTGACATTTATTTCCTATTAATGCTTTAACAATATAATTTTTTGATCTCTATTGTTGTTTTTTTTTTTTTAATTTATTTTTTAGTTGTAGGTGGACAGAATATCTTTATTTTATTTTTATGTGGTGCTGAGGTTCGAACCCAGGGCCTCACACGTGCTAGGTGGGCACGCTACCACTGCGACATAACCCCAGCCCCTCTATTGTTGTTTTTGAGAGGTCTGGTGCCATTCTTATTTTTTGGTCCCTTCTCTGTGATTGCTTTGAAGAGCTTTTCTTTGTCTTTAGTGTTCTGTGTTCTCTCTACCAGTGTCTACACATGAATTTCTTTTTCTCTGACTGGTATGTGTTGTTCTTCATGGAACTCTGTGTGTGTGTGTGTGTGTGTGTGTGTGTGTATAAATTTTTTTTTTTGGTACTGGGGATTGAACTCAGGGGTACTCGACCACTGAGCCACATCCCCAGCTCTATTTTGTATTTTCTTTTTTTTTTGGTACTGGGGATTGAACTCAGGGGTACTCGACCACTGAGCCACATCCCCAGCCCTCTTTTGTGTTTTATGTAGAGACAGGGTCTCACTGAGTTGCTTAGCGCCTCGCCATTGCTGAGGCTGGCTTTGAACTCGTGATTCTCCTGTCTCAGCCTCCCTAAGTGCTGGGATTACAAGCTTGAGCCACCGCGCCCAGCTTTGTATTTATATATTTTTTAAATCAGTTCAGGAACATAGCACCATAACAACAATCACTTTAAATATTGCTTTTTTCCCTCATTATTTCCACTCTGTTTCTGGACTCAGAATAATAATATATATGTCTCTTAATATATCCTCTATATTTCATATCTCAGGCAATTTCTTTGGATATATTTTCCAGTTTGCTAATTCTTTCTTCACTGTGTTGAATATTAAAATTTTAATTTTTAAATTTCTCTTTTGCCCCTAATATGTCTGTTCATTTCCAACAGGTTCTCACAGCTTTGCTATCTTGCTGATTGGATCCTTTCCTTCTTTAAACATTTTATATATTGTTATACCACATCCATATCTTAATCTATGCCATCGAAATGCCCTATGCAGGGCAAAAACCACCCTTCTAATCAACTCTCAGATCAGTGCAAGACTGGAGGAACCTAAGGCACCTGTCTGGCACCTTACAGCAAGGGAGACTGAAAAATGGAAAGCTTGAGTCTCTTTGGGGAAAAACATTTTATGTTTATCCTTGTAAATGACACATTCTCTACAACTTCTTTTCACATCAGAGTGTAAGCTCCCGGTGGATAGGGAGTGGTTTAAATTTTGCCTGGCTGATTCTTTGTCCTCAGTGAATAGTAGATCAATCCCCATGATGATTTCAGAAACTCTTAATCTTTTTTTTTTTTTGGTACTGGGGATTGAACTCAGGGGTACTCGACCACTGAGCCACATCCCCAGCCCTATTTTGTGTTTTATGTAGAGACAGGGTCTCACTGAGTTGCTTAGCGCCTCGCCGTTGGTGAGGCTGGCTTTGAACTCGCGGTTCCCCTGTCTCAGCCTCTCAAAGTGCTGGGATTACAGGCTTGAGCCACCGCACCCGGCTCAGAAACTCTTACTCTTATCCAGTTTAAAGTAATGGTATTTTGGAACATATACAAAGCAGTCAGTGTATAACATACATAAAGTTAACCTGGTATTGTTTTCAAAACATCCTTACACATGTTTTTTTGTTAAAGGTTAAAAGTGAAAGTGAACTTTAATGATAGTAGTTTTGATTGGAAATCCTTGGCAAGAGCGCCTCCTCCGACAGAATCCCAAGAAGAAAAATCAGTTACTTACAAGTAAGCTCTGCTCTCCTTTTATTTAAACGCTTGCCTGTGCTTTTTTTAAAAAATTTTTTTTATAGACATGTTTTATTTATTTATTTATACGTGGTGCTGAGGATCGAACCCAGGGCCTCCCGCATGTGAGGCGAGTGCTCTACCGCTGAGCTACAATCCCAGGTCCTTGCCTGTGCTTTCAACGTCAGCCTTTCTGTTGCTGGAGTCTGTGCCAAGGCCTCACCAGGCTCCCTTGTCGCCTGACACCAGGCAGCTCCCACCATGGTGCCTGGGTGAGGTGACAACTTCCTCTGGCTTTTCTGGATTAAGGAATAAATAACATAAATAATGAGTATAAAGTGAGGGAAATGCTTGAACTCTTGTACTAAAGTTAAAGGTTAGGAGACTTTTAGTTAAATTAGAATGGTATAAATGGGGTTTGGGACAAGTTTTGGTAGATGGTAGCTGTTACAGTATTGTATCCAGAGTGAAAAGATGTCATAAGCAGAGAAGTGGTGCCCACCACCATGCACGGAATGTGAGAAGTCATGTTAGTTAACTAATTATGCAGTTAAAAGTAAAGAGATTTCTCTCTGTCATTATGTAACTTGTAATAATCTGAAAGTAGTGCGATCCCTCAGACATTGCTGGAGGAAATGTAAAAAAGTACAGTGACTCTGGAAAGCAGTTTGGTAGTTTCTCAAAATGCTGAACACTAGATTACCATATGACACAGCAGTTCAACATCTAGCGTTCTACTTGGGAGAGATAAGAACTTATGTCCATATAAAGATCAGAATGGGAGCATTCACAGCAGCATTGTTCACCATAGCCAAAAAAAAAAAAAAAAAAAAAAATGGAAACAACTCACATGTTCAACTGATGAATAAATGAGCAAGGTGTGGAGCAGCTAGGTGATAGAATATAATTTGGCAATAAAAAGGAAAGAAGTACTGATACAACCTCATTAGACTCAGTGAAGGAAGCCAGTCACAAATGACCACATACTGTGTGATTGTTTTCATATGAACTGTCCAGAAAAGACAACTCTATAGAGATAGAAGGTACATAGTGGTTGCCAGTGGCTGGGAATGGAAGTGACTTGTGGATAATCCTGAGATTTTGGGGCCCATGGAAATGTTCTAAGATTAGATTGTCGTCATGACTGCACAGCTCTGTAAATGTACTGAAAACCATTGACTTTACACTTAAAAATGGATGGCTTTTGTGGTATGTAAATTATACCTCAGCGAAGCTGTAAAAAAGCAAGGTGGAAGAAAAATGAGCTTAGCATTTCATTGTGCAGGAGATTGGCCTACAAGCCCCTGTTCCTAAAAAGTGCCAGAGTAAGCAGCCGTGGTGTCCCCTTCCTTATCCTGAACAGGTTCAGAATTTGATTAATAAATGCAATGTGGCTGAAGCTGGAGGGCGTTTAGAGAGGTTGGTGCTGGTGGGACTACCTGACCATGGGACTCTTAGTGATTTAAAGTATAAACAGATGGAGCCAAGCATGGGGGTGCATGCCTGCTGTCCCCGCTGCTGCGGAGTCTGAGCAGGGAGGAGCACTTGAATCCAGAAGTTCAGGACCAGGAAAAAAATTAAAAAAAAAATAAAAAGTAGAAACGGATGATGTCAGAGATGGAGTTAACTGTTGTGTACTCCTCAGGGTCCTTGAAGTGTGGCTTAACAATATGCAGCTTTGTCCTTGAATAGGAGCTAGACAAAAGGAAGTACTGACAAAATAGGAGCTAGACAAAAGCACTGTTGCTCAGTGGTTTAAGGCCTTAATCAAATGATTCTGATTCACTGGTGTATGTTAGAGTCCAAAGGAATAAGTCTATGTTCCCTGACTTCTGCAGTGTCCAACAGAATAAACATGTTCGGATAAGAGTTTAGGATAATCAAAATCTTAATCCTAAATTCTCTGAATGGGGAAAAAAGGAGGGATTTTATTCTTAAATACCTCTTGTAGCAGAGTGTGACCCAGATAAGGGGAATATTGCCTTGTTGGGGAACCTGGGGGTTGGTATTTAGGCTAGAGTGTAAAACTCCCTCTGGAAGGAGGAGGAAGACTGGAGTCTCTTGCATGAATTAAGAAGTATTCCAGCGATGGCAACAGGGGAGAAGGCAGGCTTGTCCTTGGCAGTATTCCATCTCAGGGAAGGTGACTGGAGAGCTGCAGGAGGGGCCATTCACTCCTAAGGACCTTCACTCCGCTGTTTGAGTGAACAACAAAGAGACTTAAGATGCAAATAATACTAGAGTAAGGTAATTCTACTTATTTGGGTTTCTTTTTCATACAATTATGTAAATTCATACAGAACCCATCCACTTCAATCTTAAAAATGTTAAGTGCTACAATTGAGTGGAGAGTTAAGAGAATCCCTTCCTTTCCGGTTCCTCCCTACAGAAACAAAGAGCCGTCCTTTCTGGAAAAAGAATCTCTCTGTTACCAGGAGGGAAAGAACCCAAGTCTTAAAGAGGCCGACTCTGAAGAACATTTTTCTTCCTTAAACCTCAACCAGGAGGTCGAAAAGGATGAAGACCAGGATGGGCGAGAGCCAGGGCAGTGCGCAGGGCAGCAGCTGCAGGCACTGCAGTCTGAGCAGCCGGGAACTTCTAGGTGTGGTGGGCTTCCAAAAAGGGAGGGGGCAGTGGACCACCCCCTCCAACTGGGGTAGGAGAGAAGAAACTGAGAGGCAGGTGTCCTGAATTCAGAAGGAATGGAGAGCTGTCCCCTGCCCAACTTTTCAGAGCTACACATGGAGGTGCCCTCTGCTGGGGGGCCTGTGCTGTGTGGGATTCCCTGGCTTGCTCTCCTAAGGCCTCACCTGTCTGTTTTCCTACCAGTTTTCTACCATTTGCCACTTACACCCATGCCGGGCCAGAGTTTTGTTCTCTTAATTCAATGAAGATAGAAAATTTTCAAAAGGACCAATACTAAATTAAAGTAGTAAAATTTTTAAAGTAAAAGCTTCCAAATGTAAAATGTATAGAAATATAGGTGTACACAGTTCTCCTAAGGTAGCCGCATTTAAATGTGATGGACTGTGCCCAGACTGCTTCCAGGTCTGGGCTGAGCCTCTCCTCAGTTCTTTTCTCCACCAGCTATCCCCACACTCTGGAGACAGCCTCTTTTTGGAGTGGCTTTAGAGAAGTCACAATGCTTCCTCCTCCTCCTCCCCTCCCAGTTAGAAATTGATAGTGAGCATACAGCTCAGAGGAGATCAAGGTGCAACTTCCTTTGGCTGTCCTGAATCATTCATCTGATACCAGTCGGAACCCACCACGCTGCCCAAGTTCAGCCCCAGCAAGATCAAATTTGAGTACCTGAGGTTCACTGATGGGGAGGTCAGCACTACATCTGCCCTGGCCCCCCGAGATCAGCCTCCTGGGTCTGTCTTCAAAAAGGTTGGTGATGACATTGCCAAGGAAGCTGGTGACTGAAGGGCCTGGGAATCACAGTGAAACTGATTATTCAGACAGCTCAGATTGAAGCTACAACTTCTTTCTCTGCCCTGATCATCAAAGCCCTCAAGGAACCATTGAGAGACAGAAAGAAACGAAAAAACATTAAACACAGTGATAATATCACTTTTGATGACATTATCAACATTGCTCAACAGATGTGGCACTGACCTTTAGCCAGAGAACTTTCTGGAACCTTTAAAGAGATCCTGGGGACTTGCCAGACTGTAAGCTGCAATGTTGATGGCCACCAGCCTGATGACATCATCGGTGACATCAATAGCAGTATGCCCAGCTAGTTAAGAAGTACAAAAGAAAATATTTCATAAAAGATCACTTGCGGAAAGAAAAAAGAAAGAGAAATGTGAAGGGCCCTTGTTTCAAGTGTATGATCTGTCCGTCATCTGACTTCTTTCCTATCTCTCCATTTCCCTACTCCCTAAAGGATTTTTTAACTCACTCATGAAAATTTATTAAAACTTTATTTTTGTGTTTTAACTCCTTTTACTGCCATGTTTTAGTATCTTCCCGTGTGTCTGCTTGCTTCCTCAAAATTTTAACATGCACCTAGACCTGCTGTGAGCCAGGCAGCATTCGAGGGGCAGGAGACATAATAAGGCACAAAGCAGAAGAGCTCTGATCTGTGGCACTTGCGTTTTGATGGGAAGACAGACAGTAAGCAAACGACTACACGTGTATCATCATGCAAGACAGTAGTAAGGACAGTGAGGCAAATAAAACAGGTAAAGGGGGCACGGCGTGGGGATGGGCGAGGGGACTATTTTAGGAGGAGAAGTCAGGGAAGGCTTCTCTGAAGAGCTGACGCGCAGCAGCCGAGGCAGTGAGGTGGCCCGTGGAGCCATCTGGGGATTGGCACGGGTGGCTGCCTGAGGTGGGAGCGCGGCTGGCCTGCTCAGGAGACAGCCAGAAAAGGCAGGAGAGGAGGCTGGGGGAGACAGTGCCCAGCTGTACGAGGGTCACAGGCCATGACAGTGAGATGGAATAAAGACAGTGGGATGGGAAGGCTCTGCAAGGTTTGAGCAGGGGAGAAATGTCGGAAGCCACCCGTGAAATGTGCGTGCACCCAATCGGCACGGAAGCCAACGGGTAGGGAGTCTGGCATGTGGGAACTCGCAGCGGCACTCTTGCTGGTGAGGTTGCCCGGTACATGTGATATTCTACCTCGCTCTGCCAGGGTCAGCACCACGCGGGAGCTGGGTCACTTGATGGAGTCACACAGACACACAGCCTCTCAGAGATGGGTGTGTCTTCTTGCCAACATGCCAATCAACCTGCTGACGGCAAGACTCCACCCGCTGAAACCTTACCCCTGCCTTTGATGTACTCTCCCTTAAATAAAGGACTGGAGCCATTTTCTAGTTGTTCTGCTCCAGCTCCTACCTATCAGACACTCCATTTCCCTTTTTTTTAAATATATATCTTTTAGTTGTCAATGGACCTTTATCTTATTTATTTATATGTGGTGCTGAGAATCAAACCCAGTGCCTCAGTCATGCTAGGCAAGCGCTCTACCACGAGCCCCAGCCCCAGCCCCTGACCTGTTAACACTAATTGGATGAGTGGTTAAACATCACACAAAACAGTTTCACCTGCCCTCTGCAAATCCTGAAGCATGGTCTCCACACCTCGCTTTAGAACACAGCATCCATTGCCCAAGAGCTACGGAGACTGAAATCAGGTGAATGGTCAGTACCTTGTGATCTGCCTGTTCCACATGCTGGAGGGGCCGTGCAGTGGGCAGGAGCACGGGCTGCAGCTGCGAGGAGAGCCTCGGTGGAGATATCCTACTGAGTTCCCATCTCATTGATTTGACCTGTTTCTAAATTAAGGTATGTTTCCTTTGGTCCGACACCCTTACAATCCACATCCACATATCCTCCCCAGGTTTTTCCCAGATTCTCTAGAAAATTTTAAAATTCATCATGACTGCGCGCTTGCTGATTGGTATTCTAAACATCACCCTGTGGCTCATGTGGAGTTTGAATCCTGCTCATGGGAAAGGGCAGGGGAGCAGAATTTTGTCTTCCTGAAGCAAAGAGGATCTTTTTAAAGGACTTGAATTATTAGGGCTACTTTACTGATGTATGAATAGAGGCACAAAAGGACGAAATAATTTGCCAAAGGTCACCTGGCCAGTAAGGGAAGAGAGGCAAACACACCAAGGCAACAGAAGGTGGCGCCACCCTCTACAGCAGCAGCTGGTGGTTGCTGCGGAGCTCAGAGGGCCCTGTATGCAAATGGGTGAGGGACTTTTTCTTTGCTATAAATTCATAGATTTTACTTTATATTGCAAACCATACAATATATTTTCTTAGTCATGAAGATATCTTACATAAATTAGAAAAATAATGAGTCTTTTGTATTTGTACATATTTGCAGTCACGTGTTCTTGCGTTGACTGTGCGTCGAAGTTTTCATCAGATTTCATTTCCCTTCACGTTGAAAAGACCTACAGAGCATTGACCTCAGTGCCGGTCTACTGGCCTCAAGCTCTCTCAGACTTGGTTCATCTACAAGCGTCTGTATTTACCTGCATTTTTTTTTTCATTTTTTTAATATTTAAAATTTTTGCTGTCTGTATTGCTCTTTTAAGATGAGGGACTTTTGAAATTCCCTACAAATTATGAAATTGGATGTAAGGCAAGGAGACTGGGAAGAAAAGAGAGACCATGGCGACGGCTGCAGGCGTCAGAATGCACTGAGCAAGTGCTCTTCCCAAGTTGAGGATCACCCTGCAGTGGAACAAAGACTCACATGGCCAGTCATTTTGGCTGCAATCAGTCTGTTCATATGATGGTGGTAGAAGAATGACAGGGAGCTGCCTGTCTCTTTGGCTACAGAGAAGAAAAGCTAAAGGAACTCAAGAAATCCCCAGTTATAAGGAAAATCCCTACCAGCATGGGGTGCAGTCTCAAGTGTGTCTTTCACTGAAACTTCCTGCAAATAGTTGGTTTAGGAAATACTCACCTTCCATCACAGATGAGTCGTCAAAGAGGAACTGGCACAAGGTCCAAAGAGAGCATAAGAAACAACAAGGAAACAAATGGTGGGAGGGAATGGACACCAACACCCACCAGAGACAATTTAAAATCAAATATTGTGCCACGATTTTGAAAAAATTAAGCAGTGCTCTCTAATAAAAGAGATTCATAGCAACATTATTCAGAATTGCCAAAATGGAGACAATCAAATGTTCATTTATTTTAGATAAAATAAACTGTGGTATATCCATATAATAGAATATTACTTGGCAATAAAAAGGAATGGTTTTAGCAGGGCACGGTGGTGCACACCTATAATCCTAGCACTTTGGGGGACTGAAACAGGAGGATCGTGAGTTCAAAGCCATCCTCAGCAACAGCGAGGTGCTAAGCAACTCAGTGAGACCCTGTCTCTGCATAAAACACAAAATAGGGCTGGAGTTGTAGTTCAGTGGTCGAGTGCCCCTGAGTTCAATCCCCAGTACCAAAAAAAAAAAAAAAAAAAAGGAATGGTTTTGTTTTTGTGGTGCTGGGGATGCAACTAGGGGCTTGGTGCATACTAGGCAAGTGCTATACCATGGAGCTGCCTACAGCCCAGGTCTCTCATGAGCCCTTTTTGAAAAAATGATTGAATCACAAACTTGGGTCAAGACACCTTCAAAATATATATAGTGAAAGGACTCAGTGGGAACACTGACTCTTAATTGTAAGGAGATACTAAAACAAAAGTGAGGTATGGTCATGGGGCAGAATTAAAGTGTCGCAAACACTAATACAAATTAGAAGAGTAAGAGAATATAGTCACATAAATACACTGATTTCCTCGCTTTTCACAAATGACATTTGAACCTGTTAAATAAAAAATGTAATAGTCAGTCTTTATCCAAAGGACTTAAAAACACATTCTACAGAGATGCAGCCACACCCATATTTATAGCAGCTCAACTCATAGCCAAGCTATGGAAACAACCTAGGTGTCCTTCAATGGATGAATGGATAAAGAATATGTGGTATGTATACACAATGGAATATTACTCAGCCATAAAGAAGAATGAAATTATGGCATTTGCTGGCAAATGGATGGTACTGGAGAATATCATGCTAAGTGAATAAGCCAATCCCAAAACACCAATGGCCAAATGTTCTCTCTGATTAGTGGATGCTAACCCAAAACAAGAGAGTTTGGGGAGGGGAATAATCCATTGGCACGCCTTCTCTGAGGGAAATCATCCCCTCCAGTATGCAGGTCGAGTTGCCTGGGGAATTACAGGTTTTTCTTTGTTCTCCCCACCACCACCACCCAGGGATTGAACCCTGGGGCGCCCTAGCAGTGATCCACAACCCCGGTTCTTTTTATATTTTTTTATTTTGTGACAGGGTCTCGCTAAGTTGCTGAGGCTGGTCTCGAACTTGTGACCTCCTGCCTCGGCCTCCGCAGGCGCGGGGTCGCGGGCTGCGCCGCCCCCCTGGCGGGCGTTAGAGGCCGCCGGAGCGCGCCTGGCTCGCGCACCCGACCCGCGACCTCCCGGAGTCCGACCAGGACACAGCCCAGGACCAGGCGGGCTCGCGTGGTGTGACCTGCCGCCGCTGGAGAGGGACGAGCGAGGACCCGGGCGTCCCTCCGCTTACCTTTTCTCCCTCGGGGACTCTACAGTCTATGGCTGACACGAAAACGTCCAACTATGGCGAACATTTCAGGCCAGAGAACTTAAAAAAATGGCCAGAGCCCGAGTCTGTGTCTCTGATGGAGGTGAGACCGCCGGTCCTGAGAGGCCAGGTGGGACTCGGACCCCAGGGTAGGCGTCAGTCACGCCTGCGCTCCCGGCCTGCAGGGAGCGCCCACAGGAATTCGTTGAACCCGAACCTCCCAGGGTCTTATTTGGTCCAGAGCGAGTGCCAGCCTGAGGGCCTGGCGCTTGGCCGGCCAGTGGGCAAGCCAGCTCGCCCTGCGGGAAGGAGGACCTGCCCGGCCCTCCTCGCCCTTAGGGTCTGGTAAGGATTTCCTCCTAAAGAAAAGCGTGGTTCCCCTTTGCAGTCCTGTGATTTGCCTCCTTGTGAAGAACAGTTCTTGGGAATTCATTTTGACCCCTGGCTGTGGAGGCAGCGTACTGAGATGCTTAATTTTTGTACGTGTGTGTACAGAAAGCTCTGGATTTCTGAAGTGCTGCCACAAATCATTAACCTCTTCCTTATGGCAAATAACCTCTTCCTTAACCTCTTCCATTAGCCTCTTCCTTTCTGGCAAATTGCGAAGAAGGAGCCATCAAAGACAAACTGCCTATTTCTTTAACAAACAAACAAACAAACAAACAAACAAAAGATTGTTTAAAAATCTGACACAGGGCTGGCGTGGTGGCACACTCCTGTAATCCTAGAGACTTGGGAGGCTGAGGCAGGAGGATCGAAAGTTCGAGGTCAGCTTCAGCAATTTAGCGAGACCACTGGGATGTGGCTCGGTGGTCAAGCGCCCCTGGGTTCAATCTGACACACAACCAACAGTGTATATAACATTTGCTTCCTCCTAATCTTAGAATGGCTAAAAAAGGAGGGGATTTCCCAAGATACTTGTCAGTATTTCTACTTCTCCAAATAGAGTGATTGATTCTAAATTTATAGTTTAGTATCAGGGACACATGTTTGTTTTACATACTTTTTCAGTTTCCATCTTAAAATAAGGTTTTGAGGTGAGATTCTGTTTGCATTAGAAAGAACTTTTTGGGGGAGATTATCCAACTAGCTGTTCAAATATTTTAGATTTCACATGAAGATATTAAACTATGGATAAAAATAAAACTCTCCTTTTTTAGATTTATTTACAGATGTGGGATTTGAGTTTCGAGGTTAGTTGATTTTAATGCAGAGTGGCAGGAATGGACAAACAAAATCCTAAGAACCTATATAGTTTTTCACTAGAGAAAATTATTCTAGCTAATAGTGTATCTCTTCCAGATACTGGATTTTTTTTTTCTTTTTTGGTACTAGGGATTGAACCCAGGGGTGCTTAACTAATGACCCACAGATGTCCTTTTTTTTTTTTTTTTTTTTTTTTTTGGTACTGGGGACTCAGGGTTACTTGATCACTGAGCCACATCCCCAGCCCTATTTTGTGTTTTATGTAAGAGACAGGGTCTCACTGAGCTGCTTAGCACCTCGCCTTTGCTGAGGCTGGCTTTGAACTCGCGATTCTCCTGTCTCAGCCTCCCAAAGTGCTGGGATTACAGGCATGTGCCACAGTGACTGGCTCAGATCCTGGGTTTTTATTGCCTTTTCATTTGTTCCTCTTTAGCAATATAGAAATAAAAACTGCAGATCGGTTTATAGTGATCCAAATGGAAAAGCCCTACAGTAAAGATTTAAATGCACCAGCTTTAGGCTGGGATTGTGGCTCAGTAGTAGAGTGCTTGCCTCACACGTGGGAGGCACTGGGTTTGATCTTCAGCACTGGGTTCCATCCTCAGCACCGCATATAAATAAATGAATAAATAAATGTCAATCAACAACTAAACAAAAAAAATTTTTTTAAATACATCAGCTTCACCCAAACTTATAATGGAAACAGAAATTCCCTAGGTGTGAGACAGTATCTGTGAAAAGCCAGAAGCTGGGGCTAACTAGCTTTGAGACTCTAGCTGTTTGCTCTAAATGGAACTTCCTGTGTTTTTGACCTATGAGGTGACGTATCAGAAGACAGGAAATGTCAAGGGCCCTTTAAAACATTCCTACTGAATGAGTACCTGAAAAGAAGATTCATTTTATTAGTAACAGGATCCCTTTCATTAGTAAGTTTCTTGATACTTTAAAAAATGATTTAATATGATGTGAAGGATTTTAAAACATATTTTTAGTTGTACCTTAAAATAAAATACCTTTATTTTATTTATTTTTAGGTGGTGCTGAGGATTGAACCCAGTCCCTCACACATGCTAGGCAAGTGCTCTGCCACTGAGCCCTGATGTCGAGGATTGGTCTCAAAATCATCTGAGTGGAGGGCAAAAAAATGAGTAGGGATTTAGATGAAATGAAATTGACTGTGAGTTGGTAATTGCTGAACCTTGGTGATGGGTTTTGGCAATTCCCCTCAATGAAAAGTTACCACCTGTGCTTGGAGGTACTGCCATTAGATTTACCCTAAAGCTATTGGTAAGCCACATTGAGACTTATCATTCTAGTTTGTTTCTTCAGGGCTAACCTCCTCATCTTCAATTTTGTAATTTTAGGTATTAGCTAGAGAAGACATTGATGAAGCTGTACATGCAATATTATTTAGAGAAAATTATGTAGTGAAGGTAAGAGTTGGCTACAGACGGTGTGTTCTAAGTGTGCTGCCGGGAAGTGAGAGTGATCAGAGAGCATGACTGAGAGTTGATGTCACCCTTTGTGTTCGTGGGCTTTCTTCACTGCAATGAAAACCTGAGATAAACAACTTAAAAAGAAGAAAGGTTTATTCTGGCTCCCAGGCTCAGAGGTTTCAGTCTGCAGTCACTGGGCCCCATTGCTTTGGGCCTGTGGCAAGGCAGAACCGCATGGTGGGCAGTGCATGGTGAAGCAGAGCCGTCCACCTCACAGCAGCTAGGAAGCAAAAAGAGAGGAAGGAAGGGGCAGGGGTCTCAGTGTACACTCCCAGGACCTGCCTCCTCCAGCGAGGCCTCGCCTCCCAGAGTATCCACCACCTCCCAATAATGCCATCAGCTGGGGACTGAGCATTCAGCACATGAGTTCTGGGGGGACTTACTGTCCAAACCATAGCACCAGGTCAAAGAAATTCATTTTGCAGGGAGAATGAGGCTCCTCTGATTCACTCCTTGTACCACAGAGATCTGAGATGGTGCCGCCTCCTTGCAGGAAACCGAAGAGTCCTGAATCCTGCTTGGATGTCCTCAAGAGATCCGAGAGGATCTAACTGCCCCCCTTTTTGTCTTGGAATGAAATAGAAATTCTTTCCTCCTGAAACTTGTCTCCTTCTCCTGTGTCTCCTAAAACCACCAGAAATGAATTAGTATTCCAGGGTAATAATCAATCAGCAACTAATAATCACAATGGAATTAATAAACTTAAGGGAGGGTTTAATCTTAGTGAGAGGGATTGAAACTTGGTGTTCTAATAACTGACATTCGTATTGTGATTTGTAATTTAAAGAAAATGCATATATATTCTTATTTGGGCATCAAAAGTTGTAGGTGGGATTAGCCTCCTTTTATAGATCATGAAGAGGTGTCTGAACAAATTTACTGCTGTTTTTGCTCTACCAATTTAGTCACAACCTTCCTTGATGATAAAGGCTAAACTTGGAATGGGTAGCCAAAAGATGCTTTGAAATCCTTGAACAGAAGCAAAAAAAATTGTGCATTAGAAACAGTTTGATCTGATTAATGAGTTAAATGCAGGCCGGTCTGAAGGCACACTGCCTTAGGACTTTGCACGACTTCTTCCTGTCCTGTGCTCTCAGGTTCTCTTTCTGAAATTTATTCTGTCCTCTGATGATCTTGTGCTAGAACGTGGTGGCCTGAATGTGGTGAGAGCCCAGGAATGGGCATAAGCATCTCTCCCCCTGCCCCATTGTTCAAATCCCAATAAATGGAAAATTTTTTTTTTTTTTTTTTTTTTTTTTTTTTTTTTGGTACTGGGGATTGAACTCAGGGGCACTCGGCCACTGAGCCACATCCCCAGCCCTATTTTGTGTTTTATGTAGAGACAGGGTCTCACTGAGTTGCTTAGCGCCTCGCCATTGCTGAGGCTGGCTTTGAACTCGCGATTCTCCTGTCTCAGCCTCCCTAAGTGCTGGGATTACAAGCGTGAGCCACCGCGCCCGGCTTTGGAAAATTTCTTAATGAATTGTTTTGTTTGTTTGTGTTCATTAGAGATTGGATACATATTTTCAGCATTTGGATACTTTTAAGGAAAGAAGAAAAGAGATGTTACACAGAAAATGGGTCATCAATGTTGCAGACCCCATTCAACAGAGAATTGTGGGAAAAGTAATCTCAAATAGAGGAGCTGAGAAAGCAAAGCGAGAGAACTTTGAATGTTATTTAAAGTCCACAGATAAAACGGTACCGAGTTTTTTAAAAAATAAATGTCAGTTTTTTTCTACCTTTCTATCCTTAATATTTCTGCTATCCCTAATATTTTCCATTCATCTGGTCAAACTCACATTTGCCTGATGGTGTTTATAGCTGCTGGGTTAGGCGCCAGCGAGTGACTCTTCTTCTCCCTGTTCCTTTAATCAGGAAGCAGTGGGTCCCCAGGATTCCCTACTGAGCTTTCCCATAACTCTCATTAGCCAGGTCAGGGTCACGTGGCAACTCAGGGTCAGGGTGGAGCCTGGCTGGCTTTCTAATCTCTGTGGTCAGCCAGCCATTAGATGCAGGGGCTACCAGTTCTGGTCTTCAGTCTGGCCAACAACATGAAACAACATGCTTTTGGTTTCTTTCTTTGAAGATGTTTTTTTAACTTTGGGGCCAGAAGCCTCCTTAGGAATTCAGGCCCATCTATTTGCAGTACCAAATTTGTCTGTTGTGTGCTACAGTATTTTCACTCTTTGTTTTGTTTTTTGGTGGGGGGGGTGCAGGTACCAGGGATTGAACTCAGGGGCACTCGACCACTGAGCCACATCCCCAGCCCTATTTTGTATTTTATTCAGAGACAGAATCTCACTGAGTTGCTTAGCGCCTCGCCGTTGCTGAGGCTGGCTTTCAACTCACAATCCTCCTGCCTCAGCCTCCTGAGCTGCTGGGATTACAGGTGTGTGCCACCGTGCCCAGCCACTCTTGTTTCTTTGTCCCCCTCCCTAGGTATTTACTGGAAATATAGAGCAGTTTAGCTGGGATATCAGAGTGTTTAAGTGTATTTTTGAACATTTCTGATATGTATGTTAAATGCTAATACCTAAATGCCCTAAGAGGCAGAGCTCAAGAGGAGATGCAGATCTCTTTGAAATCGAAGTGCACAATCTTACAGTTATGTCCAGAAGTGTGATCAAACAAGTGTACCACAGGGAAGTCCCTTCTCAAAATAACACATGTTGAAGTCCAAGTGATTTCAAATGTCTGTAAATTTAGTACGAGCCATGTGAGCTGAAATCCACCAAAACATCTGCACTCAGGCTGAAATAGGGAGGCTGTGCCCACCCTGTCCGGTCCTGTCAGGGGACACCCACCAGCTATAGAACTTTTAGAAAAGGGTGGAGTCCTGGCACCACTTCATAGCAGGAAGAGTGGAGAGAGGTGGGTGTTTAGCTGAGGGAAAGCCGACTTGAGGAGGAGTGAAAACTTTTAAGTATTTAAAAGGCAGACCTGTGGCTGATGGGTAGGCATATGAACTCATATCTGCTCCCAGAAGTTATAAGGCAGAGTTATACTCAGTCTAAAGATACACTTCCTCATGGTTAAAATGACCCAAAGAGCACCTGCCTTGTGGAGCAGAAAGTTCTCAAACCAAGGCTCCTTGGTGATTTCAGATTAAAACTGAATGATTCCTTCTAAAAGATGGTAGCGTCTCACTGCAGTCTAAATCCCTGCTGAAGCTTCTTCTAACCCTTTGAAGCTGTGTGTTTATATAAAAATGAGCATTTGGCTGTTTGGCTTTTATGAATCTTGCAAAACAGTTTGTGGATAGTGCTTTGCTCTTAGGTCTTTTTTTTTTTTTTTTAAATTTTTTTTTAATGTTTATTTTTTAGTTGTAGGTGACAGAATATCTTTATTTTATTTTTATGTGGTGCTGAGGATCGAACCCAGTGCCTTATGCGTGCTAGGCGAGCACGCTACCACTGCGCCATAATCCCAGCCCCTGCTCTTAGGTCTTTTTGTTTTTGTTTTTTCCCTAAAGGAAGTTGTGTCTAGGGACCATTGATTCTGAAATATATGATCCTTTTTATATGAAGAGAAAAAATTCACATTATGGAAAAGTAGGGTAGGCATCTGACTTTATTTATTTTTAGGAGTGCCGGAGTTGGGAAAACAGGGTCATTTTAGTATTTGCATGTGTGTGTGCTGGGGAGGGTACTCTGGACTTCACACATGCTAGGCAAGCCCTCTCACTGAGCTACACCCAGAGCCTGTGAGGCCTCATAGTTATTCTCTCTTCATTTTTAAAAAATCCGCAAAAATCTTACCCCTGAGTTTTAGAATAGGAACCCAAAGTAATTTAGATGGTTGCATAATGCATCTACGTCAGAAATTTGCTCTTTTGGTTATTCATTTGTTCACTCACCTTCACCCGAGGACAGTGCATGCAGTGGAGTGTGACTTGTTACAGGACCTGTACAGGGTCAGTGGGACTCAGGAGGCTCATCTCTGCAGGAGGTGTCCGGGGTCACAAGTAGCCAAGAGCTGAGCTC
>PVHX01017195.1:0-40814 GCA_004024805.1 Geosciurus inauris | reverse complement strand
GACTCAAGAATGCTGAGGCCATGTATAATTGTGACCATGGGGAAAGTCAGACTGAAAGTCTTAAGAGAGTTAGTTTATCAGCAAGGACAATACTCACCAAGATGAGTCAGGCAATGACTATTTTAATTTCCATATCCATTGTTCTCATGTGTCCTCTGAATTCCCAGGGTATCTGTGTATGGCACCACTGCCATCAAACATGGTTGTTGCAAATGACCACAAAGTATGCTTTTCAGTCAGGAAATGAAAGGAAATATTTTAGTAAAAGATAAGGACAAGTTTATCCTCGTTCCTCTCTGCCCACACGTGCCAAGGACAACAGTGGTGTAGTTGAGAGATGAGGGCTGGTTTTCCCTGGAGAACAAGTACTACTGTCTGTCTTGTTCCTAATACTCTCCATGTCTTATTTACCTAACTTCATATTTTCAGATAAAGAAACTCATATGTAGAGATATTAAGCAACTTCTTGAAGCTCAAAGAACAAGTAAGGTTGGAACCAGAATCGAAACCCAGCCATCAGAGCCCACACACCTTTTCCACCACACTCCAGACATGGCTCATCCATGATTTCACCAAAAACCCGTTTTTGTCCGCAGTTGGAGAACAATGTGTCAAATGCTCAAGAGCCCTATAAATCAGAGGACAGAATTATTTTAAGCAATTTAATTGCATATCCAAAGACTATAAATTTGACACACCAAAATATTTGGGCCACCCAGTTCAGAGACTGTAGTCAAGTTAGGAGAATGCATGGAGGCTTACTGAGATGAAGAGGTCAGATGCAATGCTCTGACCTTCTGCTCTTGGCTGTTTCTCAGAACCAGATAAGTAGGTAGCAAAAAATTAAAAATAAAAATGCAGAGGATAAGAAAATGATGCTATGACCTATTCCTATTATATTTGGAGTATTTCAGTTAAGAGCAATGATATCCTCATTTTAAAAGCAAGGTAGTGATATTATTACCTTTATTTTTACAATGCCATAAAAGGAGAAGCAAATAAACAAGCAAAATATATAGTGGAAAAGGATTATCTAATTCTAATTAACTCCAAAATGAATGGAAATAGGTACTCAGTAAGATAGGCCCTTTCAGGATATCTTTTATGCCATGATCTTTGCCTTTAATATGGACTTACATTGTAACCTACTAGCCAGATTTCCAGTAGATTCCCATTCAGTACCTCAGGCTAATGTGACACTCTTATAAACTGAAGTGTTAATGACTATGCAGCACCTGAATGTTTCTTCTAAAGTGTGCATCTGTTTTACAAGAGCTGACACCTGCTTGAGGCCCCAGATTCTCAGTGAGGGATAGCTAGGTCATGTGAAGAATAGCTAAAACCAGGTTCATTATGAGTTAACATAGGTGCAGCCAGGTAGACTGCAGTCAAGTTAGGAGAATGCATGGAGACTTACTGAGATGAATAGGATTCTGGTTGGAAAACAATAGGTACCGGGGATGCTCTAGTTCAGAAAAGCAATCTCAATGTATATTATTGGTACTACTGACCAGCATGCCTCAAAATTTAACATGTTTCACCTGGAGATACTGTTAAGATGCAGTTTTTGGTTCAGTACCTCTAGAGTAAGACCTAGGATTCTACCTAGGCATAGGCATTCTGCTAGTCTGTAGAGCATGCTTTGAATAGCAAAATTCTTGAAGAAACAGGAAAATGGGCCTTCTGTGTCCTTGACTCAGAGAAAGTAGGAGTCATACCAACCCCCTAGCCATAATGAGAAGAGCAAATATTCAGCTGTCTTATAAAGGGAACATAATTATAGGACTTTGTCCTCAAAACCAGTGTACATCGAGCTGATTGAATTCACTCCATCTCTGGGTAATAAAGGGTATCCGAGTTTTTGAGATATTTTATTTGGCAAGGAGTCAATCCACTACCCTTTGTACAGGTCAGGTAGTAAGAGTAGAGGCTCTAGAATTAAATAATCTGAGATCAAGTGACATTTCCATTATCTATTAGCCATTTTGTCTTGGTCAAATTTCTATGAATAATGTTTTCTTTAGTTGGAAACCTATGAAAACCACATTAACCACTATGTTAACAAAGATGGGTCAATCACTTTAAGAAATAATTCCCCCAATCCAATGGCTCAATGCTTGAATAACAGTTCATTGATGATGTTTGGCAGGTGAATTTTGATGCTATAATTTGAGGATTCAGGATCCTTCTGCCTTGTGATTCCATGTTTTTGTATATCTTCAGAGTTCTCCCATTTTAGCCAGTGGATACAGAAAGCATATAGAGAAGCATGCAGGAAGAATTATATCAGCCAAGTTGAGAAGGGGCACTTGCCAAGTCTACATGTGTTCTACTGAGTAGAACTTAGTCACTTGGTCCCATCTCACTTCTAGGAAAACTGGAAAATGAAGTCCATCTTTGTGGTCAGTACAAAAAGTGAATATGTTTGATGAACATTGATCTTGGCTCTTCCTAACTAGAGAATTAAGTCATAATGCCCTAGGCACCATGGCGTGCAATAGATAACTTATTTCCTATGCATGTAGAATGGTGCTTTCTATGTACTTTCTTAGGGAAAATTGAGAAAATCATCAACTAAATAATTTTCTGTAGTGCTAGCTCACCTTTGCTATGCCTGCATGCCAGAGAGGGTAGCCAGAAGATCAAATATGGAAATATGTAGAAAAATTTGTAGGGTCTATATGACTATAACAATGAAAGCTACTACAGAAACAGAATGAAGAAAACAGATGAAGCAGGTTGCAGGTGTGGAAGGGGTTGTAGCCATGGCAGGAGAAGTGGTAGGCATGGTGTCAGGCATTTTCATCTTTCCACATTCCTTTGGTAATATTGCAAACTGCCTGGTCTATGTAATGACCTGTCTTTCTACATGTCTTTCTCTGAAATCACTTTCTCCATATATCTTTACCAAGCTCTTACCTCAAGCCCACTGTCAGCAATTTCTCTACATACTCTAAGCAATAGGATGTATTCCTTAACTGGCATATTGCATGCATGCAGTTATTTATTTATATACATGCATCCTGCTAAGAACAGAAGTCATTCTGTATTCTCCCCCTTTCCTTGGCACACAGGATTAGGCATTCGATTCCTGTGTCCTGAAAGCTTTAGATTTTTTTTTTCTTTGTCAGAGAGGAGAGTTCTTTTTTGGTCTGGATTAACTGCAGGCTCCACAAGCATGTTTAGGTCCTGAGTCTTCAGAGCCTAGTCTACATACTTATTATCCTGATACAGTTCATATCTTGGTTTCAGTCTTTAAACAAATCCTTAAACACACCTTAAATAGGATCAGGGAGAAAGTAATATGCAGACATTTTTCACTAGGACTGGCAGACATGATAATGATGAGGACAGAAACCGGGATGAGATAGTAATAATTATCTCTGGGGACTGAAAGATTTCCTCAATGTTTCCCAAATTGTGTTTCAGAGGCATCTATATACAGCACCACATTTGAGAATGTGACGGCTTGGAGGTGACAGAGAAGTACATCCTTCCATTTTTCTTCCTTGTCTGAGAAGACAATCTTGTTTTCCAGAATGGTTTGGAGTGGTGGTCCGTGTCTCTAGAAAATTCCTGTTGAAAGATGAAGACAAAGCTCTGCTTTCTCTGTCACTCACTGCTGAATAAAAGAGATGAGAGATCTGTCTTACATAACCCCCTCTCTCGAGTTAGTTGTACTAAAAAATCAAATGAGTGTTCTTTATCTAGTTAATCTCATGAATGCTATGCAAGCCTGGCCCAGTGACTGACTGTGACAAGCCATCAGAAATCTCTTCTTAATTCTATATTTCCCCATTTCACAATAACTTGATAAATGATTGTATGTGACAGCTTTTAATCCTTATAAGAGTGATCATTGACAACAAGGGCTTTGGAAGAATTGTATGCATGTTGTCCTTCTGGCACATTCTGTTACCTACTTTTTAATCAACAGATATGCCACACGCTGACAGAGTCTTTCATTACATGTTCTATTCAGAGCTCCAGTATTTTTTCACTGCTGGTACATGATAAACAGTAAAGATGCACCCCCTACTAGAAAAACAGATTTATTAATAAATAGCTGACACTTTGTACTTTTACAGAATACCAAAGCAATTAGTGACAACAGTAGAATGATTTTCAATACCTACAAAGCTAAATATCATATTGATTCAAGCACAAAGCTTTTTTCTAAATAACAGCCCAGGAATTGTCTACTGTATTTGGTCAATTCCTTTAAATAATGGGTAGGGGAAAAAAAGACAGTACATCCGTAAGACTGCTTTGAATGTATTTCATCTTAGTTCAGGTACATATATAAGCCAATTTGCCAATATAGGATAATGAGTAGACTAATG
Organism: Geosciurus inauris; assembly: GCA_004024805.1. Taxonomy (NCBI): domain Eukaryota; kingdom Metazoa; phylum Chordata; class Mammalia; order Rodentia; family Sciuridae; genus Geosciurus; species Geosciurus inauris. Next base: position 36,471 of record PVHX01017195.1, on the reverse strand, counting down.
AGGTCAAAAAGCTATTGCTTTTTGTTGTAACTTTGAACGCGCATGTGTGTGTGTGTGTGTGTGTGTGTAGCCACTAGAAAGGTTCATCTTCTCTAGATTTTATATAAAATAGAGATATTCACTTGATTTGAAAGCAGAGGGTTCACTGTGGAAGAAAATAGAACATTTAGATCATAAAATCTTAGATTCACAAAATCTTAGGACGATGAACCAGAAGAAATTCAAAGAAATGAGCTAGTCCAACTCCTTCCCTGGGGAAATACACTGTTATTCCTGCTCCTAACCTCTCCTCACTCAATGCAATATTACAGATGACACATAGACGCCGGTGAGGAGAATCTGATTATCCAACAAACAAGAATTTGTTTTCAATCGATAATTCTGCTCTCCCCAGTTCTCAGTGCATTTACCCCGGGGAATGTGCCTTCGTTCATTCATTCATTCAACTGCCTGCTCAGTCCTGAGCACTGCTCTAGGCACTAGCGAGGCAGGAGAGAACAAAGATTACAATTTTACCCTTATGGACCTTACATTGCTTGAAAGAGACAGAACATAAAAGCACAAGTAAATAAGTGGTATTTATTGTAATACATACTATGGAGAAAAGCAAGGTAAACAGAATGGGTTATGCAAAAGGACTGGGATGAGGACTGCTATGTGTTGAATATGGTGGTCAGGGAAAACCTCATCACGGAAATGACAAATGAGCAGAAACCTAAGGAAGGGAAAAAAGGAGTCCAGGGGCTCTCCAGAGGGACAGCACTCAGGACAGCAGTTCACGGTGGAAGGGTTGATACACTCACATGTGTGCCTGCTGCATGTCTTCTTCCTTCCTTTGATTGATTGTATTCTATCCCTTTCAACATCTTCATGGAGTCTGCAGTTCTTGTTGCTGTTGGAGACTAATATAGCTCCACAAATTGTCACCCACTTCTGCCATGGCTCCCAAGTCTTGGATCTGTGCCATTATCAAGTCACTACTTCTGTTTCTATCCCAACCTCTCCATATAACTGACCCTCACCCATCATTTGCCCAGTTCATCTCAGGACACCTTTTCGCTCCTCAGCTCAGGGGAAACAGACAATCTTTCCTGTCACACTTAGCTTCTGAGCTTATTTGACCCAATTTCCTGTATCAAATTCTAGTTCCATCTTGAGACCTCTCATTCCCTTGAGAGAGTGCAAGGTGACAAGGCTGCTGGAACACGGGTTACAAAGCTGGTCTGTATCTTAAATAGAATCCCTCACACACACACACGCACACAAAAGTCTCATTATTTGGACAATTTTTGGGCACCACACTGTGCTAGGCTTCCTGCTAGATGTTGGCAATACTGAGAAGCCCTTGCCTTCTCTGTGCTCACAGGAAAGTGTCCTTTGCCATAAGTAGTTCTGTGTGTCCAGGGGCAGCACTGCAGGGAATGCCCACCATCCAGCTCCAATTAGCCCTCTCCTTAATTGAGCATTTATCCCTTTGTCTTGTGTATATATGTATATGCTTCAATGTGGCTCACAATTTGCTAGATGGCTGTAGGACAGAATTTTTTTTTTAATATATGAAATCAGAAAAAAATTAAAAAAAAATAAAACACCATGATTCCTCCTAAGGAATCAGCAACTTAGGTGGTATGACACAATGTAAATGAATATCTGGAATTTCATATAGGCGTGCACTATAAAAACCATAATTCAAAAGCATAGCAAGAAAATTATAAAAATCACCAATTCTGGTCCTCCAGCCATTCCCCAACCTCACATTCATCTATTCTACGGTAAGTTACTAACAAGCAAAGAAAAATCAGTGAATGTAGATTCAGGTATCCTATCAATGATTTCACATTTTCTCATAAATAGCCAAAATTAATTTTCTCATGTATATAAACATCACATAGTACTCCATAATTATGTACAATTCTGATGCTTTTAGGCATTTGTTTAAATTTTTAATAAAATCAACACATTATTTATTTTAAAATAATAAAATTTGAGGTTGGGGTTATAGCTCGGTGGTAGAGTGCTTGCCCAGCATGTGTGAGGCACTGGGTTCGATTCTCAGCACCACATATAAATAAATAAAATAATGGTCCATTGACAACTACAAAATATTTTAAAAATAATAAAATTCAACAAAAGTTCTGTTTTCATTTTTGCAAGTTTTGAGTTGTACCCTTCTTAGAAAATCCAGAGTATAAGAATCTATTAACAAATTTTCATGTCTACTAATAACCCTCAATTTGTCTTTTTTTATTTGCTTCTTTTTACCTTACATGTTTGCTGTTTGGTAAAAATTGGAGAAAATATCAAGTATTTTCTAATCCTTCTTAAAGCTGGTCTTTTCCTCTGCCCAGCTTTACTATCTAAGACTCTCACTGTGCCTTTTCCACAAGTTCTATCCAGGGTGACACTGTCACTTTCCATCTTAGGGCTGCTTCTTTCTTTCCCTAGCTGTCCCACCCCTGTTAGTATTCCATTCATGTAAACCACTTCTCTGAGCTCCAGTCCTGTTGAGTTTGAAGTAAATATGTAGAATAATATATTCAGATATTAGCTTTTCTGGTTGAAAAGCTCTAATGAAAAAGGAATACCTGAGCCAAGGCAGGAATATTGAGGTTAGAAATGGGAAGCAGCTCTGCCTGTATGGCAGGCCCAATTTTGCTCATAAAGATAGGATTTGAATAGGTACAGTTTTCAGGAGCCATCATTTACTTGCAGGCTAACTAGCAAATGCATTATTTATTTATCCTATGTCAAATTATTCTCTCTGATGTGATTTTCGAACATCCTACGTAACGTTAAGACTGAATTCTTATCTTCTGAAACCCAGATTCTGTGTGCAGAGGCATTATTAACATGTCCCTAAAGTAGGAGATGATGTGGGATCATCAGGGCACCAGATCTGACTGGTGATCCTCCATGCAAATCCCAGTGATTGGCCCCACATGACCAGTCAGAGCCCAGACAGGTGATGGCAACTCTTCGTTAGCATGTGAAACAATCACCATGCCTTCTCTCACAATGCTACATTAAAGGACATAAGTGCTCACAGGAGGAGTCAATATGGATTCCAGACATCCATCTATGGGAAAGGGAATTCTCTTAAGGTTTTAGTGCCGGAAAAACACCCAGTGTTTATTAAATGGGTAAATATGTACCATTTGTTTTCCCTTTACTCTATTTTTAAATAGATTTCCTTGCTTTGTTTTTTGTTTGTTTGTTTGTTTGTTTTTTAATATATCCTCCACTAGATACACTCCAAAGCTTTAGCAAAGTCCAGAGTAAGTATGGAGTTCATATTCTGGCCCTCTGACTGTCCCTGGACGCCTAAGCCTTGAAGGGAACTTGTTTACCTGTTAGAAAACCTGTTACTTGTTTCAAGTGTCCCTGTCCACACCCCTAAGAGCATGTTTTTCTTAGCTCCCAAGAACCAGCCAAGGTCTCCTTGACATTTGAAGAATGATGGACAGCTAATCTCGCAGGTCATTCCTTCTACTGGGCATGATTTGTCCTCTATACTGTCCACTCTTTTCTCCCTCACCAAACTCTACTTGTGTCAGGGAGAGAGGCAGCTGCTTAGCCAAATTGTAAATTTTGATGACTCAAAGAGGAAGTAGAGATGGAGGAATTGTTCTTTTAAGTCTGCAAATGTTCTTTTAATTCTTCTATGAATTAGATTGGAAAGCATTAATTAGTGTGTGTTCTTTGGCATGCTTTGTGCTAAGCCTCATGAATGTCTTCATAAAGCTTGCAATCTGTTGTAATAAGAAGCATGAGTAGATGCCCTAAAAGCTCTTTTCACCTACTATTATTTCAGTTATTGAGTATCTTTAAGATCTCACTTTTCACCCACTTCATCCTAATTACTGCTCCATTTCTATTCCTCTCTTCTCTCCTAAATGATAGAGCCTCAACTTTGTTACAGTAGGCCTCCAGATGACTGATGAACGTAACATACAATCTAGTTAGATTTTAATATTCATCCGAAAGGCATGTTTTAAGTACCAAATTGGCCTTAAGGAAAACAAAGGAACTCAGGGATTATCCCGTCACTCCACGTACCCATAATCTAGTTGTGGGGACAAAAGACACACATAGGAAACAACAGCAAATCTGTACTACACAGTGTAATGATAGATGTGGGTCTGGAGGAGACCAGACGGGTAGAACAAGCATGTGCTGGAGAGGTAGACAGGGCTGAGTGGTGGGTTTGCAAATGGAAATGCCCTTGAAGAAATTAGCAGGGCAGAAGAGAGGCTCAAACTCTACTATGTCAATGAACACAGACTCTTATATGGAAGTACTTCTTGTTATGCATTTAGTCTTTCATCATTTTTCAAATTATTACATTTGAGCCAATAACTGATATCAATAAATATACTTCCTTTGGGCACATTTTGTGCTAAGGAAGAAATATCTAGTAATCTAACAGGTATTAATTCAGGACCCACATTTTGTTCAAAGCTATGCTAATTGTAATTGAATTTATAAGAAAGGAAGATGCCAGCTTCTTAGTATTAGAATGAGCACCAAATTAGGAGTCCTCGAGGCAGGACTTAGCCCTGGTTCTTCCAGTAACTGGTGTTACTTTCTTGAACAAATCATTTAAACTCTCTCTGTCTCAGTTTTCTTATTTATAAAGTAAGGACCATTGTATGGGCTTATAAACTATACACACAAGAGAAATAAAGATATAAAAATCTCTTGTATTATTATTGTGCTAACAAAACTCCCTAATATTTCACAAATTACTTCCATAAAAGTTGAGTTTTTCATGTGTAATACACATATATACATGCTCATACACACACACACACACACACACACACACATACAGAAATACAGAAATGAAACACAGGGAGAATGAGGTTCATAATCCTCAGAGACAAATTCATGTGGGCCTTACAAGAAGTGAGAAAAGGTAACTTGGCCATCTATGTGGGAATACATCTCACCTGGATCCCAATTCCCTGAACTGTGGTCATGTGTCTGTGTTCATAGTCTTCCAATGAATCTAAAAAGATCTATTTTTCATCCTCCCTTTGAACAGAAAAGTTGGCCACCTTCTAAGAGGCATCTGTTTGATGTGCTCCAGATGACTATATTCTTAGATAAGCAGTGGTGGGGTAAGACTTCTTACCGACTGATTTTATGAGGGCAGAATCACCTGAGTTATAGGCTTAAGATTTAACCATCTGAGGTGAATTCATTATAACTCTATTCACTTATAAACAAAATGTCATTTCTCATGACCCAATAAATGAAGTGTAATTACCGAAAGTACATAAATGATAGAACTGAAAATTTTCTCTTCCTGATCATGCTCATGACAAGAAATAATTTCACATATTTAAATAACTGAGAACTGAGTAGAAATGCCCCAATATAGACCAAGCACTTCGGACACAAAGTCAACATTAAAAATCATGTTAAAAATCAGTCTTTTGAGAGATGGTGGACTTCTTAGCAACTGCTTAACTCCTAATGCCAATGTCACATCCCTCAGAAAATATTTAACTCTTAATGAAAATTATTTGAAGAGATAGCAAACTGTGAAATATACCAGAAATGCCTAGCATGGCCCTTTGCTTCTAAACCAAGAGCTTTGACCCTTTTCAATTGTACCGATGACTTTTTCCTTTTCAGAAATTTCAATCCTCAGAGCTGCAAAGCTAATAAACAAATGATCCTCTGATTGCTTGTAATGAAACATTTATAAATTCTCCGTATGACAGCCGAGTGAAGTCAAGTATATGATTTTATGCTTTTCCAGAAACCATCAAGTCAGTTCTTTATCCTTTTCTGCTTTGGACGACTGAATGCTCAAATTTTAAGTATTATTATTATTAGGAAGAAAAATTATTCTATCAAGCACTTCTCCCAGAGAAAATCTGCCTAAATGACTTCATATTCTTAAAATGATGCCGATTCCATTCCTAAAACAGCATACAACCCTCAATGATATATGATTAGAAATTATGAGGCCAATTTTCCAAAGGTGTTTCTTCATTTTGCATCAGTGAAAAAAGGAGTACTTATAATTGTCCATGCAAATCAAGGACTTTCATATGCAAATACTTATATGTGGATGTAATTATGCTGCTCCCATACATGGATTGAGGTTCTAATCTGTGACACAAATAAGTGTGTAAATATGCATTTGTATTTCTAGTTGTGTTTCAAAAAATATTGTCTGTATACATCACTATTGATAGGAGCAGAAATGATAGAACCAGCGAGGGTCACTTGATATGTTCCAGATAAAGTTATTTTCACCAGCCAACACCTCATAAATGGAACTGCCTCTCTCCTGTCACTCCTATGCCCTCTTACAGAATCTTGATCAGTGAGTCAGACTTCATCTTCTATTATGATAAATTCACTCTGTGCAGACAAGTCACCTTCTCTTTGCATTTTGGTTCCCACTGAGTCCTCCCATCCTCCAGCTTTCCACACATGCCTGACCTCCATTATTGTTCGAGTTAGTTTCCCAGTAGGTGCCTCAACCCCATATAAATCACACTAGGCAATTGATACTAGGAGGTATCACCAACTCTTCTTAACAGAAGTTCAGTTCTAACCCAACTGGAACTTCTGTTACATAAATGTTTGCCAAACTGTCTCATCTGCCATATACTTTCTAAGAAATCAGTTATTCCAGAGGGAATAGTCTTTATAAAATAGTTTCTAAATAATTTTAGAAATCGAAACCATGCAGCCAAGGCAAAACTACAGACTCCTATAACATGTTGAACTAACAGCTCCCACTTTGGGGAGATGATTTTTCTACACAATGAAGCAGTACGGAGAGATGGATCTATTTACTGGAGAAGATGCTCCTACTAATTGACAAGGTGGAGTATTTTAGTGTGACCCAGAGAGGATATTTCACTGGATGGGTAAATTATGCAATTTTGTCAAACCATGAATGTTTCTCCCGCTTTCCTCAATTCCCCCAATGGATAGTGAAAGCTAATGACTGGAAGAGATTTGCCTCTATTCTATTTTATGCAAAATTTGAAAAGGAAAACGATTTACAACTAACAGCTAGTGATCCTCTTACTAGAAACCTTAATGATATAAACTGTGACAATATTTTTAATCTGAAAGCGTAGCTTATGAACTGAGTAATTATATTGAGCTTGCTTTCAAGGGCAAGAAGAAACTGGATGATGTGACCTGGATGAAAGATATTCACATTTGTAGAACATTTGAATGTTTTAATGGGGACAATAAGACAGGATATTGAAATAGCAGATATTGTTAGAACAAGCCAGAGCTTAAGAGGAGAAAAATAGCTAATTTGGTTGTGGTTGCTTAGAACAATAGCTGGTCTGTGGGTCACATAGGAGATTCTGGGGTCTCCCAGAACTGTTAGGGGTAAATGAGAGGAAGGACTGGTAAATGTGCAACTGTTGCTTTAATTGTTACTGAAATGCTATTTTTATCTCCATTTTGGTGTTGCTTGGAGTATATGTGAATTGCAGAATACAATATTGCCAACTTTGGTTCAATCAGTACAATTAAACTCTCCAAAGCACATCCATGGATAAAGCAACATTATTAATTTTGCTGAAATCTAAAATGGCATTGGACATTCAGACATGGTTCTACTTCAATCAAATTTAACCCTAGGACAATTTATAATTGGTTATTGCCAAAAGAGCCACAGGATTTTGTGAAACTCAGTAATGTAGAAGTTCATAAACAATATTGGAAAACAAAACAAAAAATGTTTAAAAATGTTATTGGACTCAAAAGTTTCATTGTTGCACCTTATCCCTGCAGCAACAGAAAAGGCTATTATTTCATAAATCTGGGCTGGAAGCCACAGGGCCCTATGCAGATGGTAAGGAGAGACTGAGAATAAAAGAGGGGTCAGACGGTGAGTGGAATGTGAGAGGAACGCATGTGTTTGTCCTTTCGGGGGGCACACTGGACACACACGTTACTGAATCAGATATCACTCTGCCTAGAAATGTGCATTTTCATCACAGTGAGGAATGTTTATATTACAGTTTCTTGCAGGTGACACAGACAAAACAGACAGAAAATTCTAGATTCCCAACAGTGTGATATGCTTGCTCTCACGGAACCTGCGAAAACTATCAGTTCCACTTTACTAATTTAAGATGGAGAAATAATATAATTGTAAAAATAGAGAATGAAGACCAATCCCCAATGTCTAACCACAGGAACCACCCCCCCCCACCCCTGCCTTTTCAAGAACAGGTATGGAGATATAATTCATCATCCATTCTTGTGATTTAAGTAAATGCATTCAGATAATTTCCCAAGATTGTTCTTAATGGAACAATATGATTATCAGTCAAAAATATCACAAAATCCAATGTTTATCCCTTGTCTGATATAAGTTAAAAGAGAGTTTGATCTTGCATGCTGCCAACGGGCCCCCAGCCTTGCATTGTGCAAGGCTGATTTCCATCACAGACAAATTTATCTCTTAGAAGAGCCTGAAGTATAATCACATTGTAATACAACAGGGGTTGTGTGTTCTTGTAAGCAAATACTTCTCTTTGGGAAAAACCTCTCTTGGTCTTATCCCCTACTGGGACTGGCAGGCCCACCAGCTCCTGCCACTCAGCACAAATACATCTCAGCATCAAGCAGTTAATAGATACTGACACATGAAGTGCTTTGCCTTAATAGATCTGTATTTATATCTAGCTTGTTTCAAGTTCAATTTGCAAGGGAGCCTTATCTTGGTTGCTATCAAATATGCTACTTACCCTGCCATTTCCACCTGACAGCACCTGATGGTACAGATCTCATTGCAGTGAAACCCACAGCTGCTTTCTCCACTTGCACATGCCTCCCGGGCTCTCACATTATCCTGTCTGAACTCACTGTGCTCTTCCCTTCTTCTCCCCAACCACACTTATTTATCATCTATGCTTCCCTCTAAGGTCACCTCCTTTACCAAGCCTCTCTTGACCTTGAGGCTGGCTGTGCAATTGACCACATCCTCCCTTGGAGCACTACCTCTAAACTCATCCAAACATAGCACTGTGATGTATTTTTTTTTTAATTTTTGCTTGTATGTATTTATAACCTTGGCTCTTCTCCAATTAGACTCCCGGCCTTTGTGGAGAGGAATCAGGATGTGTCCTGTATGTACTCCTAGCATGTAGCACTGGACCTGGCACATAATTAATGTTCAGGAAATAATTCCTCTAAAATTCAGTGGGGATGCATAATACCATGGGCCAAAAATGAAGAACCTTTGCAGAAAGAAGGTATCTTTGCTTATATATGAAATGAACTTTAGAATAAATACCTAAATAAAATCTGCCCACATTACAACCATTCTTCTATACTTCTATCTGCGTTTTTGCTACATTTTCCATTTTCAAACTATTTGTTCCCAAGGTTTTTCAAGATCCTTAATTGTTTACCATGAGCTTAGGAAGGCAAGAAGGTGAACTCTGGAATCATAGAATTCATCCCCCAAACAAGGCTTATACTTAAAAATCATTCATTGCTTTACCCCAAAAGTGAAATTTATCAGTCCTTTCACTTCAGCAAGTGTCTGAGCATTATTATGACCTCAGTGTGAAAGTACACATGCTCTTGCTTTTGTTCTTCCCTTTGTTCTTTCATTAAGTCAGTAAACAACCAAGAGTCTACTGTATTTCATACGTCGTGAGAGTCACAAGAGATTCAAAGACTAATAAGATATACCCCATGCTAAATTAGTTCATTGCCAGGAGTTTATTGACACAAATAATATGCATGATAGGAATTACCATGACGAATACAGAACCAAAGGGCCAGGAGCAGGGAACTTCAAGGACACCTTCAGAAGTAATCTCTAACAGTGAATAGCAGGATCTATTTCCTTGGGCTATTAAATCTACTTTTCAAAAATAAAATAACAAAAGATCTGTGATTTTTGTCATAGTCCCAGTGGACCTATCCAAATGAGGAAACAGTAAAAGTTCCATATCCTGCTGGATACCAAAGTATTTTCATTGACTGATAAGATTGATCATGTAGCCATTCAACCAAATGGTTGACAATCAGCCACAACATGAGTCTTTTCCAATATCTGTCTGAGGAAGACTCTCAACAGGGACACGCTCACTACAACAGTGGTATCTGAAGATGTCAAGCCTGCTACTGACTCATTTCCTCTGGTGATGGGTCTTGGAAGCCAGGTCTACCAGTTGGTTATACAGAACTGAGACTTGAATATAAAGTAATCTTATCCAAGAATACTTACACTAAGAAAATTAATACATATGTATGTAGTGATGGGGGTTAAATAAGGGTGAAGATATCTGGAGTCAGCTTAAAACCAAAGGTCTAAAGAGTTTGGAAAGAAAGCAGGACCTTACTATCTTGTGATTTAAATGAATCACAGTTAATGGTTTGATTTTATATAACTCTCTGAAGCTGGAGATGTGAGAAGGATACCTATGGTCAAATGGCTATGCAGACAATTTTAGTGACAGCTTCTGAAATTGGCAACTCAAGTTTCTGTTAGATGCCTTCTTGCAAACCTTAAGCATTTTTATTTTGGATAAAGTTCTATAAAATTTAAACAGGCAATATGGATAATATAAACTAAAAAGCAACTACTTTATTTCCTCTATCTGACCTTTTATGGGACAAATGAACATGCTTTCTTGTTTACAGACATGACATGAGTATATTAAAATGGTCTGGTTGGATTTGAATTCCTGGTATGGAATAACAGAGTCATGGAATGCTATAAATATTCTGAATTAGTAATCCTTATCCATTCAACAACCAGCACTGAGAGCTGAAATCTAAATGGAAATGTGTCTAAATCATTAGCCATGATTCTCTTACTTTGGATAACAGCTGGAGTCTGTCTTAAGAAACATGAGATCTGTAGATGTGTCTAAAAACTGGCAGAAATTGGCATGTGTATACAACTTGTTCCTCCTTATCTCTAGAGACCATTCATCTTGTTAGTTAATCATTTTGACTTGAAGACCAATTATCTCCAGATTATGTCTCTTGTACTCTTACAAAAACATAGCAAAGCCATCAACTTATATTTGGGAATCCCTGAGCTGCATGAGATAACACTCCCTCTCTTATTCCCATAGTTTATTTATTAATTAAATAAAATTTAGGAGTCTACTATGGGCCAGTGGCACTAAGAAAATAAAAATGAATAAAAACTCAACATGATAGGCTCAGAATAATAGGCTAGTAAGTCTTCTCCCCATAAGTGACTATGGAGGTGTACAAAAGTATCCAAAAAATGACTTCAGCACTCTATAAGTTGACCCAAAATTTGGAAGCATTTACCAAGTATTTACCAAATGACCAAGCTATAAGAATGAACAGTGGGTTTGTGTGATATTCTTGTCTGGGACTGATCTCATCCCTACTTCCCCAAATGTGAGAGTTCAATGAGGATAAAGCCAGCTGTGAAAATCAGCTGCCAGTGCTGGGGGTGCAGAGACTCACTTGATTTGGAGTATGGTCAGTTAATGTGGTGATATTGATAGAAACCAAAAACTGAGGGCTAGTACATCTACACGTTTGTGGTTATGCTTAGAGATATTAATGGATTCACAAACTACCTGGGAGTGTTAGCAGCTAGAGTCGACTGAAGCTACTGATATATCCCTAGCTGATGGAACCTGAGTACATGCCCAGAAAAGACATGATGGAAGTTACCAGAAAATTTAAATACAGAAGAGTTGGAGTTAGTCTAAACTATAAATGTAGATACACAAGACCCATTGGCAAAGGATGGAAAATTTATAGATATTTGAGCACAACCTTCTGAAATCTCCAATTATGAGGACATAGATAAATCCCTATAAATCCAAACTTAGGAATTAAAAGTATTTATTAGTATATGAGTAAATAAAAATAACCAAATCAACACAGAGGAAGCAATGTCTCAGAACCTGGATTTAATATAGCATCTAAAGTGTTCAGCATTCAACAAAATACTGTGGAATATGCAAAGAAAACAATGTATGACCCGTTTTTAAGACAAAAAATGCCAATAGGAAATTTCTCTGAATTTCCCCAGACTGTGGATGTTAAAGCAACTACAATAAGTTTACTCAAAGGACATTAGGAAATGATGTTCAAAGAATTAAAGAAAAGCGTGGCAACCATAAATAGATGATGTCAGCAAAAATAAATTATTTTAAAAATGGAAACTCTGGATGTAAAAGTAGTAATAACTGAAATTAAAAATTTCCTAGTGAGACTTCATTTATTTGACATAAAAGAGAATGAGAGAAATTGAATATAGATCAGCAAAAATTATCCTTATTTAAGATTAATTAAGATCATTAAGATAAAGTAAAATAGAATAGAGGGAAAAATAAGATGAAGAAAAGTAAGCAGAACCCTGGAGACCTATGAGACCACATGAAGCAAATCAACAGATGTGTAAAGAGAACACCAGAAGGAACAAAGAGAGAGAAAAACTTTACCATTTAACAGAATAGTGGCCAAAAATATCATAAAATTTAATTAAAATCATAATCTAAAAATCTAATCTCAACAAAACTCAAGTAGGATAAACATAGTCGGACCTAGACAAATCATCTTCAAATTATTGAATGAAGACAAAGAAAAATCTTGAGAGCAGCAATAAAAAAAGCAATAAAAAAAAGAAAAATGAAAACTTATCACATCCAAGGGAAGAACAGTGTGATAAATAGCTGACTTATCATTCAAAACAATGAAAAATAGAAGGCATTGGAATCACATATTAAAAGTGGAATTAAGTGTGCCAGGCATGTTGGCACACACCTGTAATCCCAGCAACTCCGGAGGCTGAGGCAGAAGGATCACAAATTCAAAGCCAGCCTCAGCAAAAGTGAGGCACTAAGCAACTCAGTGAGACCCTGTCTCTAAATAAAATATTTTAAAAAAGGGCTAAGGATGTGGCTCAGTGGTTGAGTGCCCCTGAGTTCAATACTCAGTACCCCATCCCCCCCCCAAAAAAGAAAAAAATGGTATTAAATATAAAAGTCAAACAAACATTCTACATTCAGCAACTATCTTTCAAATATAAATGTAGTTTTTGTTGTTGTTGTTGTTTTTCTTTTTCTTTTTTTGGTACTGGGGATTGAACTCAGGGGCACTCTACCACTGAGCCACATCCCCAGCCCTATTTTGTGTTTTATGTAGAGACAGGGTCTCACTGAGTTGCTTAGCGCCTTACTGTTACGGTGGCTGGCTTTGAACTCGCGATTCTCCTGTCTCAGCCTCCCTAAGTGCTGGGATTAAAGGCGTGTGCCACCGCGCCCGGCGAATGCAGTTTCTTAAGTCTCAGGAAAGCAAAGACTTAAAAAACCCATTGTTGTTAGACATGACAGCATAATCACTGAAGGAAATTTAAGCTGAGAAAGTAGTACAAGGCGATAGCTTTAATCCAAAGAAGAAACAAAGAACACTGAAAATTGTAAATCCTTGGGTAAATAAGAGTCTATAAATATTATTTTCATCATTTTTCTTTTAAACTTTAAAAGACACAAGATTATCCAAGGTGAAAAGTATACATTTTGTGTATTAGTAACTTAAATTAACTTCTAGATGTAACATAGATAACAAGATAGGTGTGTACCCTTATCACAAATGCTTAGAGTTAGTGTTTTGAATTTGGAATATTTTTAAATTTTGGAATATCTGAATGTACAAAATGAGATATATTGAGGAGAGGACCCAAGTTTAAATAGGAAATTCACTGTTTATATATCCCTAATATGCATATCCTACATATCCTGAAGGTGATTTTACATAATAATTTCAGTAATTGTGAGCATGAGAAAGATCCGTGATGTGAAATTTTCCACTTGTGGTACATTGTCAATGCTCAGGAAGTTCTGAATTTTGAAGAATTTGTGATTTAAAATATTAGATTGGAGCCTGGTGTGGTGGCACACCTCTGTAATCCCAGCACTTTGGAAGCTGAGACAATCGCAAGTTCAAAGCCAGCATCAGCAATGTTGAGGTGCTAAGCAACTCAGTGAGACACTGTCTCTACATAAAACACAAAATAGGGCTGGGGATGTGGCTCAGTGGTTGAGTACCCCTGAGTTCAATCCCTGGTACCAAATAAAGAAAAAAAAAAGATACGATATTAGATTGGGGATGGTCAACCTGTGTTAACCAAGGTAGAGACAAAAAGGAAATATAGTGGAAATATATTTTACTATAAGTAAGTTGGAACTATTCTGAAAAATATGTGAGAATGTGTTAAGATACATATTTTAATTCTGAGAACAACTGCTATGAAAATACTAAAACTAGATAGTAAAAAATATCAGTCAAGGAATTGAAATGACGGTTGTAAAAGATTGACTTAAAAGACAGTAAAGGAGGAAAAGGGGGACAAAAACTAAGAAGGATAAATAAGTATCAAAATAGAGGTAAAACCAAACAACAGTAGTTACATTAAATTTGAATGATCTACACAACCTCACTCATAGGAAAGAATGTCAGGCTAAGGAAAAAGCAAGCCCCTAAATGCTAACTACAAGAGGAACTCTTTAGATTCAAAGACATATAAATAGGTTGACAATAAAATAAGGGAAAATAAAATGTATATTATGAAAATAATAACCAGAAAAGAGCTGTTGACTATATTATTTTCACACAAAATAGATTTTAAGACAAGAAATATTACTAGCATCAGAGAAACATTTCATAAGATTAAAATATCAATATATAAAAAAGATATAAAAACTTAATGCTCATACACTTAACAAGAAAGTCACAAATACATGAAGTAAAAACTAATAGAATTAAAATAATAGAGAATTTAATACTATTTAAATACGCAAATTATCAAAAATTGAATAAAAAAGCACCCTAGAAAGCAAATTGGCAAAGGCATAAAAACTTGAATAACTGTCAAACACCTTGCTTGACCCAACATTGGAATATGATGGTCATAATAACCCTAACTTTATGTATGACTGCATATATGTTGTGATTCTATACAACTTACAACTAGAGAATTGATATGCTATCCTCTATCTATGTACAATGAATCAATTTGCACTGTTAACATGTAAGCCTAAACAAAACAAATAAAAAAAAACATGGTGAGAAATACTCATATCTTTAAAAAAATAAAATAAAATAAACCACTTCAACCAAAGTCTGCAGAATGTACATTTTTCAAGCACACATGGAACATTATTCAAATAAAATTAAGTTCTGGGTCATAAAATAATTCTCAATATATTGAAATATTTCATAGTATACAAGTATGTTCTCTGACCCCTCAAATTTATACTGGAAACCAAGAACAGAAGCAAATCTCAGACAAATACGATATTTGAACATTAAACAACACACTTCATATTCCATGGGTTGAATGAGAAATCAGAAAATAATTTGAACAAGTAAAATTATGAACACATAGCATATCTGATTTTATGCAGTACCGTTAATGTAGTTAGAAGGAAATCTGTAATTTTACATGTTTATAGCAGAAAGGAAAATGAAAGGTCACAGTCAATAATCTGTTTCCATCTTGAGTTATAAAAGTCAGAGCACACTAAAATCAGTACAAACTAAAAAATAATAAAACAGAGTAAATCAATGCAATTGCAAATAGAAATACAAAGAAAAATATCAACCAAACCAAGAGTTTATTCTTCCAAACCTTCAGCAAAGTTTTTAAACTCTTAGGAAAAATGACTAATGAAACAAAAGTATAAGTTATCAAAATTAGTAATAAAAAGGTGACATTATTAGCTTTTCTACAGAAATTTAAAGGAATTAAAAATAAATATTAGCAAACTATATTTCAAAATTTGGAAGTAAACAAGTTAGAGTTACATGAACAAATTTCTAGAAAGGCACACCTTTCCATGACTGATCCAGAAGAAAGAAAAATAGAATATGAAAAACTCACAAGTAAGAAAATTGAGTTAGCAATTAAAAATATTGTCACATAAAAAATCTTGGCTCAAGTAGTTTCACTGGTGAATCACACCAGACTCTGCAGAATAATGCTATTGTTTTATAAGTTCTAGAAAATATAATAGACGTGAGCACTTTACAAGTCATTGCATGAGACCAGTATTTTGCTGACACTAAAACCTTACAAAAATCTCTTATCAGAAAGAGAATCTTACTGATCAGTATCCATGATGAGTACAGATTCAAAAATCTTTAATGAAATATCAGCAAATCAGATTCAGCAACAAAAATAAGGAATATTCACAATGATGGAGTGGAATTTATACCAAGAATATAAGGCTCATTAAACATCTGAAATGATGTGCAATAATAGACCATCCATATTAATAAAATACAGAAAAAATACATATGATCATCCTCATAGATGCAGAATAAGCTCATTGAGAATATATATCATCCTTTTGTAATAAAATGTTATTAAACACTAGGAAAAACTAGGATCCTCTTTAACCTAACACCAATGCAAAAAAACCTACATCTAAAATCATACTTAATGGTAAAGGACTGAATACTTGACCCCAGAAGAACAGGAACAATGATGATCTGGTCTGCTCTCTTCATTTCTATTCAAGATTGCACTGGTACTGTAACCAATACATGAGAGCAAAGAAGGACCAGGAAGGGAGGAAAAGTAGAAGGAGATAAAATAAAGGGAAAGGAAATAGAATAGGGAGCTAAATTAAAAGAATTCAGATCTGAAGAAATAACACGATATAGTAGCAATGCATCAGTCAGTGATCAGAAAATAAAATCCAGAAAACCATTCTACTCAAGGTACCACAAAAAAGAAAAATATGCTAAGGAATAAATTTAACACAAAGTGTCCAAGAGTTGTATACTAAATACCATGATCTAAATTGAATTTAAGTGAACGAGTAAAAATTCCATGTTCATCAGTTAGAAGACTCAATATTGTTAAGAAGCAATTTTCTCTGAGCTGATCTATAGATTTAATGATATATTTGTCAAAATGTCACCCAGATTTTTGGTAGAAAATGGTAAGCCAAATTTATATAAAAATGAAAAATTATTACAGCAAAAACAATTTTGCGAAGGAACAAATTTGGTGGACATACGTCATCACATTTCAAAATTTACCAAAAAATAACAGTATAGAAAAGAATGTGGTATTAACACAAGGACAAACACACAGATCACTGGAGTTGAAGCAAGACTCCAGAAATAAAGCCTTATATTTCTGGTTGTTTTCTTTTTGTTTTTTTGTTTTGTTTTGTTCTGGTTTGGTTTTTGTACCAGGGACGCTCAAACACTGAGCCACATCCTCAGCTCTATTTTTTGTTTTATTTAGAGACAGGGTCTCACTGAGTTGCTTAGTGCCTTGCTCTTGCTGAGGATGGCTTCGAACTAGTGATCCTCCTGCCTCAGCCTCCCAAGCAGCTGGGATTACAGGCATGCCCTGGCCAGTTAATTGTTTTTGTTTTTTGTTTGTTTTTTGGTACTGGAGATTGAACTCAGGGCACTTGACCACTGAGCTACATCCCCAGCCCTATTTTGTGTCTTATGTAGAGACAGGGTCTCACTGAGTTGCTTAGCGCCTCGCCATGGCCGAGGCTGGCTTTGAACTCACAATTCTCCTTTCTCAGCCTCCCTAAGTGCTGGGATTACAGGCTTGCGCTACCATACCCGGCTTAGTTCATTGTTTTTGACAAAGGATATTTAATTGTTGTCCCAACAACAACTACTACTATACTGTAATTAGATATCCACATGCAAGAATATGAATTAAATGCCTACGTAACATCATCCACAAAAATGAACTCAAAATAAATTATTGATTTACATGTAAAAGCCAAAGCTAAAGAAGTCAAAGAAAACACAAGAGTAAAATTTCAAGTCCTTGGGTTAAGCAAAGATTTCTTAGATATAACAGTAAAAGCTCAAATCATAAAAAATGTGATAAAATGAAAATACAAGAGCATTTACACTTCAAAAGATGCTATTAAGAAAGTAAAAAGACGAGGATTCATGAGGAGAAAATATTTGGAAAACATATACCTCATAAAGGACTTTTACCTGTGATATATATTATAACACATAATGTATAATGTGTAATGTAATATCAACATAAGTACTTAGTATGACATGATACAATGTATATGATAATTCAGAAATAAGGAGAAAAATGACAAATTTAAAATTGGCAAAACTTGTATATCTCAAGGAAGACATACAAATGGCTTTGCCAAAGGCATACAAATGACCACATGAAAAGCTGCTAAATAAATCATTAAGGAAATGACACCAAACCCACTGGGAGATACATTGACATCCTACAAGAATGATTATAATCCAAAAGTCTGTGCACACTAAATTTTGACAAGGTTGTAGAGAGAACAGAACCACCATGCTCTACTGGTAGAAATGCAAAGTGGTGCAGCCTCTTTCAAACACAATTTGACAGCTTCTTAGAAAGAAAAATACAGACTGACTATATGACCCAGCAATTCCAATCTTAGTAATCTACCCATGAGAAATGAAAATATGCCCACAAATGATTTAAACATATATACCCATAAAAACATTTTTATAATAGCCCAAAACTGAACAAACCAAATATTTATCAAATGGAAAATGGATCATATAGCAAAATGTGGTATATATATCCATACAATAAACTATCTGGCTATATAAAGGAATGAAATATTGATTCATGCTACAATATTTATGAACCTCAAAAACAGTACACTAAGAGAAAGAAGTCAGACAATAAAGACTAAATACTGGATGATTTCATTTATATGAAATGTCCAGGAAAAAAATTTATAGACACAGAAAGCAGGTCAGTGAATGCCTATAGCAGAGGGTATTTGGGGTTGCAGTGGAGACGGACTGACTACAGAGGAGCTCAAGAAAAGTTGCAGGAGTGATAAAAATTCTATAAGTGGATTATGGTGACAGTTCCACAGCTTTATAAATTCAATAAATTTCATTGATTTGTAAACCTACTAAAATAAATAAGAAACAGCTCTTGTCCTCAAATCCCATCATCAGCACATTTTGATGGATTGATACTGAGGTACCCGGATAGGGCCTTGCACAAAGGCAAGGAGGTAAACTCATAAAAGAATATAGACAACACTAGAATTTAAGTCCCATATAAAAAGACAAATCAGCATGTGCAAATCCAATCAACATGATTTGAAACCATGCAAATAAGAGTTCCATGAGATGCTCTCAAATATTCAAACAGCATTTTACCTCTTCCTGAAAGAATACAGGAGACTAGAATGTAGGTTTGTATTATTCCCTGAGGACCTGATAGGTGGTAAGCATTGTAGGAATCTGTGGATTCAGATGTAATAAAGCTCAGTCTCTTCTACAAGTCCTTCTGTACTAAGTACCAGTTATAGACCTAGGGCAAATATTTGACGCTTGTGAATACCAGCTCCTCTCTTGGTAAAAGACATGTTAAATGAGAAAACACATGTGAGCAAAAATGTTTCTTCTCAGTTGCATTTCCAAAATAAATGGGAAGTGGGGGAGATCTAAGTTTGTGGTTTTAATAATTGTCAAGTTGGTTTTTTTTTTTAATGGAATTACAATTGAATGCTTGCTTCATTATAGGAATCTTGAAAAAGTAACAGACGTTCTTTGAGTAGAAACCTGCTGAGATAAATCATCCAAAGTGTCCAACCAGGTAAATAGGATGAGTCATGATTCACATTACTTCTTACCTGTGGAGTTTCACTGTTGCTTTCCAAATTTGAGTTCTTTTTTTCTTCTTTTTCATTTTTAGAGAGGTACAAGTATTGCTCCTCCCAAAGTTATAAGCAATCTGAGGCTTCTGCAGTTCTTGAGAATCAGAGTTCCCTCAATGGGTGTCAGAGCCATATGTAGGAACTTCAGTGTCCACAGGAGAAGCAGATGACCCGAGAGAGGGAGAGGGAGAGGAAGAGGAGGGCCTCACAAATCAGCTGAAGCACAGTACAATCCTGAGATGAGACACTGGTGCTCAATTAAATCCAACTGAATATTTTGGGAAGCTTAAGTTGTACCGCAAACTATTTCAAGATCCAAAGATACAGAGTCAAAACTAAGACCTGCCTTTATGAAGCTTACAAGTGTGTAGGGGACAGAGATGTTAATAAATAGGTGTGTATGTAAGAAATGCAATCGTGAGAATATTTGCAAGGAAAGAATGATCACTTCTTTTGTCATCCCATTTTTACAAATTCTGGAAATCAGGAAGAATTTTTATACATCAAGGAAAAATCTCCAAACTTTGGAACATGGCAAAACCTTAGAGCTGATTTAGCAATGTGCTATATATATATTTTTTTTTTCCATTTTTGCTACTAATTAGGATTGTTTGGCTGAAAGTGCTGGAAATGTAAACCAAACTAGTTTCAACAACATAGGCAATGGCTGGGGTTGTGGCTCAGTGGTAGAGCGCTTGCCTAGCACATGTGAGGCACTGGGTTGGATCCTCAGCACCACATAAAAATAAAGTTATTTAAAAAAAAAAACAATATAGCTAAGCTTTGAAAAGATAGGGGTACTGTGGGGCCTCAGAAATGACCAAATGATGTGTCCAAATGCCACCAAGGCATTTTCTCCACCTCCCCTTCTCTCTGGATGCCAGTTTTTCACAGAATCAGTCTGTTTCAAACAGCCTGGACTTCCAGATGAGCTTTCTCTTGATCACCAAAACTGTGCCTATTGGTAGCTTCACTGGTTATATGATTTAGAGTGTCCACAGAGAAAGGACTAATGCTTGCACTCTCTAAACTTGGTTCAAAATCTTAGGAAGCATGTTTACAGTGTGAGTGGGGTCACCCTTGGGTACCAGTCAACTGGGGCCAACACTGAGAGATCATTCAAAACCTAAGTTACCTGCCCCATCCCTGGATGACTGGTTTGGAAGGAGAGAACTTCATAGAGAGGGAACATTTCCCCGAAGAAGGGCTGACATTATAAAAGCAGAAAAAGTAATACTTTTTGTATTATATTGTTTAGTTTTCATTTCTGCTCTGCCTCACATTTCTTCAATTCTGTCTTCACCCCATCTCCACTCAACCCTGTTGTAAGTCTTCTCACCTCCACCACACAAATGAACATGTATCTTTAAGGCCAGGTGGTAGAAACAGATGGAGAAAAGCCTCCTAGATCCATAACTGCTTTGGGAGTGTATATTCAGAGAGAGAACATAGCAGGACTAAATCCATGGAGGGGAAAGGCCAAAAAGGCGATCCTGGAGCAACTAGTAAAGCATGAAGGAAATGGAGTAAAATGACACATGCCATAATGAGAGAGGCATTTCAAGTGATCTAGAGAACACAAAACTCTCTTGACAGATATTTTGAGTAATCAATTTTCTTTACCAAGTATAGGCTCTGAGTGCTTCTGATAACATACTACATTTAATCATTTTTTCCTCTTTTACACAGAATGGCACATTAACCACAAATAAAGAATAGTAGTAATTATCTTCCCAGTGAAATATGGAGTGAAACCATTTCTGCAATCCCAGGGCCTTGTTTATCTATAATAAGATGAGCTCATGTGGATGCATATGTGTTGGGGAGGGGTGACAGGTGATGTCAATCAATCGTATTCATAAATACACTTAGAGGCAGACCCCCCCATAATTTTGACTTTCCCCTGGCTTGCTACTTCTGCAAGCAGGAATGCTTTATGTTGCATTATCATTTTGATTGAATGAACAGGGTCAATATAATGTCACTTTTTCTCATCCCAGGAAAGAAAATTATTCTGAATCCAATCATCAATCAATGCATGTAATCAGTCTGTTTTAAAATACCTTGGACTCTCATACAACTGGCTATTCCTAGGAACACAAATGAAAAAAGCCATAGTTTGGGCTGATTTGGTAATCCCCTACATACCCTCTGAAGTGCTAAGAGGCCAGCCAGGACTCAACACGTGCTCTGCTATTAACAAGATTATGGCCAGAGAATCATTGGAGAAGTTAGAGTCTGCACTCTGAGACCTCTAGTATCTGCATTCATTTGCATATAATTGTTTATCCATTACTTTGCCATACCATACAGCTACACCATTTTTCTATAATTTCTAGAGGTTAATGGCTTTTCTCCCCTCTGAATTCAAAGTCAACACAAACTGACACTAAAGTCAAGAAAATGTGCTTTTCAGAGTGCTGTAACAACAGTTGGCAGTCTGTACATTGTGAAAAATGTATTTGATCAAGGAACTTTTGCTAGCAGCATGCCAATGGATCCACACTGCTTTTCTTGAGAAATAAAGGAATTAATCCTCATCTTCTGTTTAGGGGTGGAAAACAGTCTCAGACATCTTGCACCACACAAATCTTTGACTTAGCCTTCACTCAGCCTTTTTGTGCGAGCAAATATAATTACTGAGCACAAGAGTGGAACAAAAGAACAGATTTTGAAGCTCCCCCTGAATGGCCAGAATAATCAGCAAGCAGCTGTAGACAAGTGGGTTTTAAGTATAGCTATCATCTTCTTGAATCCTCTGACCAGGCACAAGTGTTAGGCAGAGCTGAGCTGCCGGGCACGATGGAATGACATGGCTGGGCAAACCCACCCAACACTGGGGCTTGTGCTCCTGGTGCAAGCAACAGATTCCTCCCTCCCTTGCTCCCGGCCATCATGCATGTGCTTTCTGCTTTGTAAATTTTTTCCAAAGAAATACTTTTTCTAAAAATGTTTAGCTGAGCACCTCAATACTGGATAAATCAGAAAAACTAAAATGATTTTTTTAAATATGGTTAAAGCAGAGGTAAACAAAGAGCAAAAATCAAAAGCCTTAAATGCTGAGAATCATAGGTGAGTGAACACTGGGGTCAGAAAATGCTCAGAGAGCCTCAGCTAATAAATAGGGGCCATGATGCAGCTCATTTCACTTTCATTAAAATTGTGATCAAAATACATAGAAAATGTGTCATTTAAGCATTGCAATTGTACAATTCAGTGGCATTAATCACATCCACTCTGTTGTGCAACTATCCTCAGTACTTCTGAATCTCTTCCGTTACCCCAAACAGAAATTCTTTACCCATTAAGCAATAAACCCCACATTTCCTGCTTTCCCAATCCCTGATAACCCCTAATATACTTTCCTTCTCCAAGATTTGCTTATCTTGAATATTTCATATAAGTGGCGTTATAGTAATTGTCCTTTTATGACCAGCTTATCTTACTCAGCATGATGTTTTCTAGGTTCAATAATATTTCTAGCATACATCAGAACGTCATTCCTCTTTTAGGGCTAAATCATATTGTATTTGTTTGTATGTACCACATTTTACTTATCTATTCACCCATTGATAGATTCTTGGGTTATTTCTACCTTTTAGCTGTTGTGACTAATGCTTCCATGAGCATTGGTATATAAATATTTGTCCATGTCTCTGTTTTCATTTCTTTTGCATACATATTTATGATAGATTCACAGTTT
This sequence comes from Geosciurus inauris, assembly GCA_004024805.1. NCBI lineage: Eukaryota > Metazoa > Chordata > Mammalia > Rodentia > Sciuridae > Geosciurus > Geosciurus inauris. The sequence continues at coordinate 13,092 of PVHX01017195.1, read as the reverse complement.
TAATGTACCATATCAAGTTGAAAGAAAGTAGGGGTGGTGTGGTATCCCAGGATTCAGAGGGAGCTTGGATTAGGGAGTCATAATGACCCTGAGACCACCAAGGCCAACACTCTCAATAAGTGAAAAAGGTACAATGATAACAAAAATTCCTCCCCCAAACAGACTTGATACATAAATCATGGTTATAAACGTGTAAAGCAATAAGAAAGGAAGGAAATTAATTCAGAGACCTAAACCAGAACCCTGAATTACATGAGTGTAGAAAACTCTACCCACCTCATTCTGGGTTGATTGGGGCTCCAAGAAAGTTTAAAAAAAAAAAAAAAAAGCAAACAGACATTTCTTTGTCAAATATGAGCTTTTAAGAACAAACAATAATGAAGTATAAAAACAACTCTTACACAAATAAAGGCAGCAGAAAAAATAGAAATAAACCAGAAAGGCTGTGATTATGAGCAGATGAAAGACAATGATCCTTAAATTCTAGAAAATCAGCAAATTCCAAACAGAATAAAGAATGAGAAATCAGTATCAGGTAAAATCAAGACACTCCTGAATAAATCTGTAGAAATTATTAATAGACAAAATATGCAGATCAAAAACATATATATATATAAGCTTTTAGAGAAAAGACAATGAGACTGACACCAATCTTTCAACAGCAAAAAAAGGAAGTCAGAATTGCTGTGTGAAAATAACTTTCATTCTAGACATACATATAACAATACTACCCAACAAAGTGGCTGAATTAAAATGTTTTCAGACAAATAGTTGAGGGAGGTCACTGACAATAAGCCCTCACTAATGGAACACATTAAAGAGAAAACTAGGGAGAGGGAAGAGCTTGATTCCAGAAGAAAGACCAAAGATGCAAGAAGGAATTGTGAACCATAAATACCAAATTCTATTTAGACTTATCTAAATGATCATTGTCTTTAGGAAAAATTTAACAATGACTACCAATTAGAGTGTAGGGGAAAATATTAAGATAAAACTAAAATATTGAGTGATAATTTTATATAAAAGGGCATGGATAAAATTTTCCTAGTTTCAACCTTGTCTAGTTTGGGAGAAGGATCGACACTAGCATTAGATTTGGTAAGTAAATATGCAGATAGAAATTTCTGAGGTGATGGTTGTGAGCAGAAGCCTTCTAAAGATGACCGTGTTCTAATCTTATTCTAATCTGTGAAAATGTTGCATGACAGGGTAAAAGGAAATAGAGGTAGAAAATTGGTTTAGGTTTGCTAATCAGCTACCTTAATATAGGTTGATAATTCTGCATTATATAGATGGACACAATGTAATCAAAGCATCCTTGATTGTGGAGGAGATAGAAGAGTTGGTGTCAGAGTGACCTAGCATGAGGAAAGCCCTTGCAGCTGCTGCTGTGTTTGAAGCTGTTAGTGGAGCCAAGGAGTAGTCAGAGGCAGGCTGCCTTTGAAGTAAGAAAAGGTGAGAAAGAACACTTTCCAACTCCTCCAGAAGGGAACACGGCACTACTGACAACCTGATTTTTAGCCCATGGAAACTCATTTTGGACTCCTAACCTCCAGAAATATTAAGTTGATAAATTTCTGTTGTTTCAAGTCACTAAAGTTGTGGTAATCTGTTACAGTGCCAACATCAAAAAATGTGTTGATAACTTAAAAAATATGAAAAGATTACCAATCCCAAATTAATGGAGGAAAAAGAAGACACTATAAAGGAAAATAAATTAACCTGAAAAACTCATGAAAGGAGAGAGCAAAGAGAGAAAGGTGGCAGATAAAATACACTAAAATAATATGGTAAAAATAAATGCACATGTGTGAAATCTACACTCAATGTCTATAAAAGACCAAGGTTTATCACATTGAAAACTAAAGTCTTAGGGGCTAGGTTTGTAGCTCAGTGGTAGAGCGCTTGCCTCGCACGCGTGAGGCACTGGGTTCGATCCTCAGCACCACATAAAAAATAAATAAATAAACAAAGATATTATGTCTATGTATAACTAAAAAAAAAAAGAAGAAGAAGAAAACTAAAGTCCTTTGGAACAATGCAATTTATAAACCCTTGGAAAAAAATGATGATTGAACAAAAGGAGAGATGACCCATGCATCATATTAGGATTTGATTTATGGATACAAGATATTTTAATAGATAATAGTCTATTACAAAATCTATGTACCAAAAAAATTGAAAACTTAAGTAAAACTGAGATATTTAAGGAAAAGATGAATCTTACCTAAGAAGAAATTAAAATTTTAACTTATTTGTAAACTAACATTCAATCAAATAAATATATATTTTCTCACAAATAAGTCATCAGACTCCATGGGCCTAAAGACAAGTTACAACAAAAATTTCAAAAACAGATGAGCAAAAAAGATTCTTTCACATTTTTATACATTTTCAAAGAACACAAAAAGATTTTTACTCAAGTTCTCAACCATGTGAGGACGACTAATTTCAGGGAGTCCCAGATGTCCCACTACTTGCCCCAAACACATATATCAACCAAAAAAAGTAATGAATCAGGAAGACAAAGGACACCTATCCTCAGCCCTATCTTTGTGGGTACTGACACGAGCTTTAGGTTTTATAGGGAAACTATTGGGGCAGTGGACAAGATCAATGCATAATAAGTAGCCTTGGCTAAACCATGGTCTGGCTGATTATCACCTGACTAACATGTCACATGCAGAGCTGAGCAGGAATCTGACCTGCAGTGCAAGGTGATAGAGGAGACAGATAAAGAAATGAAGGCAAAGACATCAGGCTTTTATCCTGCTTTTAGGTGCACATCAGGAATCTGTGGGCCCAAAGGAAGCATCAGTGCTTTTAGCAAAAGCAGCCTCTAAGTCCCTGTTATAAGATTACTCCCCAACTCTTTTTATGAGGGTAATAGAACCTGACATCTAAACCAGACAAAAGATATCACAAGACAGAAAATGTACAAGACAATCTCATTCACATAATTAGATACAAATTCTTTTAAAAGATACATACACACATACATGTCAAATTCAGCAATAGATTTTAAAACTATAATGTATCATGATCAATTTAGGATCATCTAGAAATATAATTTTTAAAAACTCTTAATGTGATGATCACATAACTGTATTAAAGAAGGAAACTTGTTATATGATTATCTCAATAGTTGCAGAAGATATATTCAGAAAAATTCAACCACCATTCTTCATGAAGAAAAAAAAACTCTTAGAAAACTATGAATAAAAGAAAACTTCCATATTCTGATAAAGAATAGCTACATGAATCTTTGAATAGACATAATTCTTAACAGTGAATCATTGAGACATTCCCTTTAACATGTAGGGAAAAAAACAGGAAAACCCAAATGCTGCCTTTCTTCTCAAAAGAATAGTGATACTGCAGTAAGAAAGAAGAAACTAAAAGTATAAGGGTTTGTTATCTATAAAAAACCTCAAAGAAGATGTAGATACATGATTGGTATTAAAAGAGAATATTAATTAATTATGTATTTGATGCAAGAAAACTATATAAAACCCATGCATTTTTATAAATTAGCAACAAATATAAAATACAAATTTTAAAAAGATCTACTTTTAAAATAGAAAAATACAATGTGCTTAGAAATAAATGTAACAAAACTGTATAAATTCTTTACACGAAGAATTATTAAATGTAATCCAAACAATTAAGAGGTTCACATGGATAGAAATACCTAACATATACATGAATAGGAAAAGTAAATGGTATAAAGATTCTATCCAAATTGATCAATAGTGTTTCATTGAAATTCTGATCAAATTCTCAACACAGACCCAAGAAACAACATACAAACTTATGAAAAGAGAGTATATTAAAGAGCTATCATTGACATTTAACTAGGAAAGGATAAATTTTTCAATTAATTTTGCTAAGAAATTGTATGTTCTTATAGAAAGAGAAAGAAAAAAACAATTGAATCCCTACTTCTGTCAGACACAGATAAACAATACAAAATGGACAAAAAACATAAAATACAAAATTTTAAAATGTTTAGAAGAGAATCCCTAAGATCATCGTTATGATTTCAGGGAGGTGAGACCACGTCAGATAAAATACAGAACATGTTAATCCTAAAACAGATGACAAATTAATTTGACTGCATTACAATCAGTGACCAGTGAATGACAAATCTGCACAAGACACTATTTTGAATCTCTCTCAGCACCTTCAGATACAACCTGCTCACCTGTGCCTTCTCACTGCTGATTGCTACAAGAGTCTCTGAGCCATGCTGGTGCCTGGGGTATGAAGGAGGTAACCAGGGAGGAGCTGTTCAAGGTTACCAGGAAATGCCAGATGGCCTTCTGAAGTTCTTGACCATTACCTCACATCAGATCAGATTGTATGCCTGAGCTTTTGCATGAGTCTGATCCTCACTGGTGCTTGGTATTTCCTGACTATATTCAATACCTTGACAATGAGGCATCCCTAGCATCAGCCTTTAGAAAAGGAGAAGGAAATCACATTGGTCTTGTCTTTCTACTTTCCCCGTAATGTTGACCTCACACTCTTCTCTCCACCAATCCATCTCTTTCAAGTAATTAGTGCGTGTGTCCTCTCTTCCCTTGGGTCTGGAAACACTTGCTAGCTGGAAGTAGTGTGTTTTCAGACCTTTGTACCAGAGGGCAACTGTGAGCCCGAATGTCACACTCTCTGCTTGGATGCACAGAGCAAGGCAATGAGTGGGACATGAGACCCATTTCAAAAAGAAACTCCCACCTAATAGAGGGGAGAATGCCCTGTTTGTTTGACACACATCTTAACTATCCAGGTACAAAGAGTGGAGAGACGAAGAGTGTTTGTTGTTGTTTTTGTTTTTGTTTTTACCTACTTTAAGCAGTCATTGTTGAGTTGAATCAGGGTTTCCATTTTCCAACCCAGTTTTATGCATTCTGTACATCACAGAGTGGGACAATTCTACATTCCAGCAAATAAGTCAACTGTCAGTACTAATTCTCAGTATTTTAGTAATTTTTGGTGTCTTCCTAGTTTTTTCAGTGAAAAACCAGAGGCCACAACTGTACTCCACATATTCACTTTTGAAACTGTCATCTCAGAGACTCCAAGGCCACACAGAGTATTTCCAATCACAAGCCTAGTCTTGGGGAGGAGCAGCTCTTCAGGGCTACCTGCCGGGCCAGCCAGCCCTTGCCTCCTCCACACTCCAATTGGTAACCACATGACGTTATTTACTTGGCCTCCTCATGAGGCCTCAGATGTCGCTGATAGCGGTCTTCACACTCTAAAGAACTTTCAATGTTTGGCAGACATTGATAAACAGAGCACCCTGCTCTGTTTTCCTCATCAGATGAATACCAAAACCCTTGTCAAGGTGACAGAGCTATTAAGTGTCTATTCACACAGCAATCAGAAATGTGAGCATCAATCAGTAATCATAAAGTCAGGGGCATTTTTCCACAAAGTCAGGAATGCAGAGGGCTTTCATAAGCTAATCAGCAGGCATCAAATAGACAATCAATCTAATTAGCTGCTCACATTCGATGGCAATCAAAGCAACACAGTGAGCTTCATTAGTAAGTATATTGAAATTGGTGATCTGTGCAGTACTCAGCTAGAAAATGAATATCCATTTTTGTAAATAGGTAAGAAGGATATGGTAGTTTTATGTGAACCATGTGCCAGTTCTAGAAAACAAGCACCAGAATCCTAGCTGAGGCCTGTTTTTGCTTCTCTGCTGGACCAAAAGTAAAGGACAGGGAGAGTAATTTATTTTAAGTATGGCAACAAAGCATCAGCGAACTTTGAGTGACAGGTGACATTACCCACCTTAAAGGAACACCATCATTGAAGGAGGTGTGGTGGTCAATAATTCTGGAAGTTTACTGTTCTTTATGCAAATGTAATTTTTAAACTCTAAATTCAATACCTCTTCACTTTCAAAGTCCACAACTTTTCTAACTTAGAAGCCCTTGCATGGAGATTATGGGTACCAAAGCACTTTGTGGTGGGCATCTATTTAATATGTCATCTTTCTTCCAAGTAAGGACTCTCTCCTCCCCTGAAAGCAACAATCCACCAGAAAATTGGTGGCAAAGAGCTGGCACCATGCATTTTGCCACTCAGTGTAGAAGTCATTTAGGGGATACGTATGTTTACTGTTCTCCAGGAAGTTACCTTATTTTGGGGTAACCTAATGAAAAACAGCAAACAATACAAGACCCACATATAAGTAAAGGCTAAGTGCTGTGCTACAAATATGCATATTCAAGGATTTGATAATTAAACAGAGGAAAGGTCACAGAAATATTTTATATCAGAAGCGGCTTCTGTGACAAAGTTGGAGGTCAAGAACTGGCTGCTTTCAAAGCATTACTTTTCTACACTGCCAGTGTCCCAAGGGAATTGATGTTCCTTTTTTAGTGAAGGCCAGAATGTATTTCAGGAAGCTGGTTAAAAAATTGTCACATGGTATAACTTCAAGGGAAAAATGACAAATAAGTTCTCACATATTTTACTCAGTTTAGCACTTTTCAAAAGTCAAATGTCTCTATCAAATCTTCATGATTCAATGCATGTTTATAAGGAAGAGATATTTTACAAGTGTTCAAAGCTACCATACCATATATGTGCCTACCTAGACTATGTGTTTCTCTTTTTTTCTCAAAAATTGCATTTTAATACATGTTATCAAACATAACAGAAAAAAACAAATTTTCAGAAGCTGTACACACTGTTCACTGAAACATTTGTTGAGGCAAATAGAAAAAATTGTTACAATCATAATTTTTCTAACTTTGCACAAAATTATAAGAAGATTAAATTCTTCATATTAAACACCTTTATATGCACTTTCAATGAACAGTGTGTATATATATATATATATATTTATTTATTTTTATCAACCATCTTTACTATACCCATTCCCCTTTCCTGCCCCCCGACTATGTGTTTCTTAAAGGGAAGGCCTGTGCCCTTCCCTCTGGGCATCAACAACCAGAGGTGGGCCAATTATAAATCTGGCGTGTGACAGAGCATGTCAAGAGTTGAGGACATGTCTCCTTTAAAAGCCCTGTCCTTCAAGTCTCTATTTTAGGGTCGTCTCCTCTAAAAATCCCTCCTCACCCCTGCTCCTTCTTTCCTGGCATTCTCTGTACTTCTAACCTCACCCACATTTACAACATTTTCTTACACATATTTACATTTTTGAATCCCTCCATTAGATTAAAACCCCTTTAGAGCGATGATTCTGATTCTGCTTTGTAACCCCATCAACTAATGTGCACCCCATGAATAAATGAGTGAATAACTGTTTCACAATTAGTTTGAGTTATGTGAAAACTTGTTGAGTCCTATGGAAGGAGAATGTTTTAGACACGGAGGAAGCCATTATGGGGATTTATTTAGAACACTTAGTGCCCAGAAGGCTATGCGTGAGATATAAAACCACATCTCTGTCTCCAAGGAATTTCTGTGCTTCTGTTTGACAGATCACTCATGGATTCACACTGCAGGAAGTTTAATATGAGGGTTGGAGAGAACAAGCATTCAAAGAATGAAAAATCGAGTTTATGATCAAAAAAAAAATCCTAAGAGGTGTTCAAGGGGCTTGTTATATAGAAAGAAAAGTTTAAAAGGCATGGAAATAAATGAGGACATGGTATCTTAAGGGAGAGAGCAAAGAACACCAGAGTCTTAGAAAATGTACAGTAATTCCATTGAAGATATTTAAGCTTCTACATTTCATGATAAAATTTTCAGATGAAAAGTGCCATAAATGAACTAGGAAAGAAAATCCCCATGAGTGAAGTAATCTGTGAGTTTCATTTGTTTCCTTCCTTTTTGATGTTTTGTACAGAGCACTTGATTGTATGAAGCTGGGGCTCTGCCACACCTGACAATGAATGGTACTGAGCTGTGGGAGCACTGAGTACAGAGCCCCCGGCACAGTGGCTGCGGATCCAGCAGGTACCCCCATCATGGCTAACAAAGGTGCCTCTAGGTCTGCGCCCAGTTGGGTGATGATGCTGAAAGGCTTGTCATTACAATGTGCTCTGAGATGAATGACAGCCCACTGCAGCTCTGTGCAAAATTACAGGTGCTCCACAGAGAACAGCATGTTGGGAAAGTGGTCACCCTAGCAGACAGGGAAGTGCACCTGCTGGAGACCTTCTGCTGGGGTAAGAATGAGTCGGCCTGGGGTTGCCATAACAAATTACTGCAGATGGGGTGGCTTAAACCACAGAAGTCCATTTTCCCACAGTACTGGAGTCTGGATACTCAGGATTAAGTGCCAGCAGGGTTGGTTTCTTTGGAGGCCTCTGTCCTTGGCCTGCAGATGACCACATTTCATTTGTGTCCTGACAGGGTCTCTGGTGTCTGTGTATCATAATCTCCTCTTCTTATAAAGACATGAGTCATATGCGACCCATGCAAATGGCCTCATTTTAACATTAACTACCTCTTTAATGGCCCTTCCTCCGATACAGTCACATTTTGAGGTACTAGGGGTAAGGATTTCAACCTGTGAATTTTGGGGAACATTATTTATCTCATAAGAGGGAGGAAAATCTGCCCTCAATCTCTACCTGTTTTAGAAAACACCCTTTCTATTCTTCTCACAGATAAGAATAGAATTACTAAGAATTATCTTAGTAATTTCATAGTAACAAAAAATGTTAATATCTCAATTATTTCCAGGCACAATGCTAAATACTCTATAGATTAGCTACATCAGTTTTTATTACTACTTTGCATTTTGTAGGATTTTCTATGGGAGGAATTTACAATAGGTACTTTTTTATCTGACTTCTTTTCCTCAACATATTTTAAAGTCATCCATCTTCTTGGGTATATCAATAATTCATTCCCTTCACTTCTGAGTAGTACTCCATTGTGTAGGTAGACCACAAATTACTTGTTCATTCACTTGTTAATGGCTAATCGGGCTCTTTCCAGTTCAGGGCTACTATAAATAAAGATACTGTGAATATTGTTGGGTAAGTCATTGCAGAGATACTGCTTACATTTGTCTTGGGCAAAAACCCAGGAGTGGAGAGGCTGGATCATATGCACAGTGCTATAGTAACTTTTTAGGAAAGCGATAAACTGCCTTGCTCAGTGGTTGTAGCAGCATACGTTCTCATTAAGAGTGCATGAGAGTTCCGGTTCCTCTACACCCTTGCTAAAACTCTATATTATCTATATCTTTTATGAGAGTCATTCTAGTGGGTGATTAGTGATATCTCAATGTAGATTTAATTTTCTTTTTCCTAATTAATAGTGATGGGTCTATTCAGCATCTGCACACTTTCACTTCTTTGTTGAAATGACTCTTAAAATCTTGTCTATTTTTTATTATATTGTTTCACTGAGTTTTATATTCTCAATAAAAGTCCTTTATTGGATTTATGATTTGCAAAATTATCTTTCCCAACATATAGCTTGTCTTTTCATTTTAACAGTGTCTTTCAAAACAAGTTTTAAATTTTGATGAAGTGCAATTTACTAAAAATTTCTCTTTTATGGGTTGTACATTTGGTATAATATCTAAGAAGGAAATTATCAGGGTTTGCTGATTTTTCCTGTGTTTATCTCTAAAAGTTTTATAGTTTTCTGGTTTATAATTATGTCTATTCTCCAGTTTTAGTGGATTTTTGTGTAGCATATCAGGAACAAATCTCTTGATTTGTTATGCATGTGTATATCTAGGGCTGTAGCACTATTTCCTGTCTTGTTGAGAAGGCTACCCTTTCTTTACTGACATGCTTTTATGCTTTTATCAAAATCAGTGGCATTTCTGGAATTGATTTTGTCTAATAACCTATTTGTCAGTTAGTGATAGTCCTCTAACTTCGTTCTTCTTTTTCAAAGTTGTGTTGGCCACTGTTGGCCCTTGCATTTCAGCTGCTAAGAATTGAAGCCTGACCCGGGAACCAGGTAGCCTCCTTCTAACACCCAGGTTGTTAAATGCTCTTGTATACCACCTCAGAGAGAGCACGTCTCCTCTTCACAATAGATAGAGGCATGACAACACACTGTCTTCCCCTCAAACATAATGGGACAGTATTCTGCTCTAATAAACCATCTCTTATCTTGTTTGGGATCTATTCTATGTTATCTTCAATTTTTATCTCTTTGTCTCCTTAGAAACTCTAAAGAGCTATTCCTGTTCCCAATAATAACACTACAAATCAAAAATTGTGAGGTCTACTCATATTAGTTAACATAGCAACCGGTAACTAAGAAAGAGTCTACATTGTTACTGGGGAGAAGCCTGTTTTCAGTTTTCAAATAGGATGTATGAGCTATGAAGCTAAAGGATTTGGCACAGGGTTTTGTATCTACATGTTCTTATTTATGACATGAAACCCCGAACTACTTTTCTGCCTCTTCCTCAACTCTATTTAGAATAACTGTACTTTTCTCTTTCTGTCTGCAGTGTAATTTAACCTCCCACTTGAATACAGAGCATAATTCAATTGAGAGGTGTGTTTATATCACACGAAACATAATAAAGCATGATGAAGTATTTCTCAAATCGTTTGCAAATGAATGGCTGCAATATTCCCAGGCTGCTCTCTGAGCTCCTGCAAACTAAAAACAACTGTGCCTATTTATTAATATATGGATACCAAATGACTTCTTGAGACATTTAAAAGCTGGATGAGATGAGCATGACCTAATGGAAAATCACAGGGAATGGTACTGAATGGAAGGTGGGAGCTGAGGCTGGAAGGACTTCAGATGGAGTATATCCCAGGAGAAACTAATCCAATGCCATGATACGAACTAGAAACAGCAAAATAAAGGGAGAAGAAATGACCTAGAAATTCCAGAAAGTGTCAGTGTCATGTCCAAAGTCAGAGCCAACAGTTAACACCCAGGTCTCCTGACCTCCAAGTCTGTGCATGGTGGAAGGTAGAAGAGAAAAATTAGCCACAGCAGGGCATCTGCTCCTGTGGTTCAGCTACAGTTAAGAGCCAGCCAATCCTCAGGACTTTGTTATAAGGAAATTTTGTTCTGCCACACTTACTCTGTTACTACCTATTATATTTTTCCCAAGTAGCGTTTTCATATTTAAACAAAACATCTTTTGTCATTTTTCTCAATGCAAGGATGCTCATATTTCAGATCAGGGTAAAATGCCCTTTCAACATTCCACTATAAAATTCTTTAAAACTCATCTTAAGTTCAGGAAAGAGCTGAACAGATAGCAAGGAAACACCAGACCAAAGCAGAGTGAGGTGAGCAATGCTGAGTGGGATTTCAGAAGGGCAGATAAAGTATATGCATAAAGAGCTTGCAGTAAGCTGAGAAACAAGACAAATATTCACTACTTTTATTCTACATCATACTAGGGGTCCTGACCAGGACAGACGGTAAGAAACAGAAATGTAATGCAAAGCACCAGAAAGGAAGAAACAAATCCATCAAGATCCACAGATGATTGGTTTGATTAGAATTGCTAAGTGAGTTTACCAACATTTCTGTCAACAAAATCAATATGCAAAATCATTTTAATTCAATAAATCAACAATAACTAAAGGTGAAGTTATCCAAAATACTACATATAATATCACTAAACCATGGAAGAGCAAATAATAATTCTATGACAAATGTGAAAATTTCTAAATACAAATAATAACACTTAACGTAAATTCGGAGTTAAACAAAAGAGATACACATTGATGGATTGAGAGATTCCATATTTAAAGTTGCAAATTATTCCCCAATAAATCTATGGTTAATGTATTACCATTCAAAATCCAACACAATAGTCCCACTGTGTAACTTGATGAGTGGGTTCTACAATTTCTATGGAAATCTTAAAAAATAAAAGTAGTCAAGATTTATTTAAAAATGAAGAACAGGGTGGGGTAATCTGCTTTCTAGTTATAATATCATATTATAGAGCTTTGATAATGAGAAAAAATGAGGAATGGGAGACAAAAAGGGACTAGTGATCTATCCATATATGAATGCTTGGTTCCTACCAGGACAAAAGTTTAGAACTTGAGGGAAGGGATAGATTTTCAGTAGACATCTCTGGAATAATTGGATAAACCCTAAGGAAATTCTTAAAAATAAAATGAGAACTTCGCTTCAAAACATGTAAAAAATATCAAGTTCAGGTAGCTCTTAACCTAAATTTGAAAGGAAAAACAATAAAGCTTTCTGAAATCAATATACAAAGAATATCTTTTTAAATTTGGATATAAGGTGGATTCTTAAAACAAAAATGTGATAACCATAAAGATTAATTAATGTGACTGTATTAAAACTAAAATATTTGTTCCTTAAAAATTATCAAAAAAGTCAAAAAAGATATTTGACATAATATATAAACAAAGGACTTTTATTCAAAATACCTGAAGATTTCCAAATATCAAGAAGTCAAGAAAGATAGTTAAAATTTATGAAATGATTCTCCATTAAAGAAACCAAATGGCTAATAAAGTTATTAAATTATGTTCAAATTTTAGTTCTCAAAGGTACACAGAACTAAAATGTGATTGCCATTTACAGATACTGCAGTTGCTAAAACGCAAATTGCTGATAATGCCAAGTATTGGTTATCACGTAGAGCAGATGAAACCTTTACACACAGATGATGGGAATGTCATTTTAACAAACTAGAAAAACTTGACACTGTCTATGAAGGCTAGGCCTATGCTGGCCTGTCATTTTACAATTTTGTTTCTAAGCATAAAACCAGCTTATGTTCATCAAAGACACTATGCAACAGTTTTATAGCAATATTATTTATAATATCCAAAAACCAAGAAGAATCAACGTATACATAAATTATGTTGTTCTCATTAAAAGGAACCCCAAATAGCAATGAAAATTAAAGAAACACGTAAGTGGCATGAACAGATCTCATGAACATAATTGTTGAATGAAAGAATAAAGATTCAAAAGAATATGCACAGTATGATTATAATTTATATAAAACAAAACAACAGAGAAAATTGGACTACATGATTTAGTGATGCAGGTTTACATAGTTAAAGAGAAGAGGTAAGGAGGAAGTACTGCTTCTGAAGGGGCATGCGGGCTTCAGGGTAGTAGGCACTGCTCTATTCCTTCACCCAGATAGTACTTACAAGAAGT
>PVHX01017194.1:0-40842 GCA_004024805.1 Geosciurus inauris | reverse complement strand
GGAATAGCATTATCAAGCACGAGGGGAATGCATGAGCAGAATACAGGCGTGTATCAGAGCAGGCAATGCCCACGAGCCAAGCATGCACAGTGACGTTGCCGCCAGCCAATGCTGTGCACTTCCTTAAGTTGTCCACCTGTTTACTGCAAGTTTCTGGCATATAGCCAGGTTGCCATCTTGAAAGGGCAGGGCAGCTCCCCGATCCAGGGAGCCCGCTCCCCACAGTGGAGTGCAAGAAGACTGACTTAATTTTAGGAAAGCCTCTCATGCTGCTGATCTCCTTCCTTCTAGGGTGGTCTCCTTACTCCATAACTTGCAGTTGCTTCACAATCCACCTGGAAATATCCATGGCCAAGTAATTCTGACAGGCTCTGACATGGAGGACATAGGCTTCTGGGTCCTGCCCTTGATAGAAACCTGGAGTCTATGGAGGAAGAGGCTGGAGGTGAAGACATCTAGGGTGGGGACTGTGAGCAGATAGAGATGGGATAGGGCTGAGCGGGCAGAATAGATCTTCCAGAAACACAACCAGGACAGCACAATAGGCATTAGAGTCTTCCCTGACTGCATGCATTCTGGGAACACTTCAAAGGGATGAGTTTGTGTGTGGAGCTCTGTGAAAGGCAGTGGGGACTATCTTGTCTTGGGAAGGAACATGGATCCTTGGCAACTTTTACTCTCTTGCACCTGCAGGGCCACCTATGGTGCTTGTGGAGATTCTGGCTCCATTTTCACCACCTCCACCACCTGAGAGTGGAACTGAAAACACCTGCAATGGCAGCTTCAGGCCAGCAGTTCCTGGTGATCCCTCAGCCAGCAACACCTACTGACTATCCCCTTACACCTGTTTTTATGCAGAGCTGCCCATACCCTACCATGCTATTTCATTTTTCTGCGTTTTGTTTTATGTATTTGTATTTTTGTTACAATTAGCTTTCTTTAAAATTAAAGATTTTGTTTTTGAAAGATTCAATTTGTTGGCATTATGTACATTCTCAAAACATTGCATTAATCACCACTATGTAGTTCTAGAACATTTTCCTGAATTTTGTATCCATAACCACTTCCTCCCCCATCTTCCACTCGTCCCCAGCAATCCTTCATTTTTCTTGCCCTGTGATATGCCTAGTCTGCATTTTTCAAATCAATGCAGTCTCATTTATCCTTAGCAGGGTAAATGCCACACAGGTCTAACTTGCTTATTTTTAAATTTTATTGTTTTGATACTGGGGATTGAACCCAGGGGCACTTTACCACTGAGATACACTTTTGGTCCTTTTCCCTTTAATTTTGAGGCAAGTTTTTGTTCAGTTTTTGAGGATTTCTCTGAGTTTTTACAGCTGCCCTCAAATCTACATTTTCTACATCTATTGAGATAATATGATTTTAGATTTTATCTTTCATTCTGTTAGTATGGTTTATCACATGGCATTATTTGTGTGTGTTGAAGCATGCTTGTACCCTGAGATCAATCTCACTCAGTCCTAGTGTCTGATTTAGTGAATTTTCTGTTGAATTTGTTCTATCAGTATTTTGTGAAGGAATTTTAGGTCTGTGGACATGTGTCTATTGGTCTATACCTCTAGGTTTTACTGTGGTTTTTGTAATATTGCAGTAACTTTACAGTTGACCTATTTGAAGCTGATCTGAGTTGTATTTTGAACACAGCTTCTCAGACAGAAAAGACAAAAATAAGCAGAGTCCCAGCATAATTCCTTTCTGTGAACCTGAGTTCATCCTACCTTGCTGTTCCAGGGATGGACCCCACACATGGAGCAATCACTGAGGGAGGCCAAGTCATAGTACTTAGCCTGTCACCTGGTACCATTAGTCCCATACCAAATCCTGTGGGGAAAAGCCAAAGCAGTTCTCACTTGTATTCATGACATGTATGTGTACCTGCAGATTTACATCATTGATGTGTCCTTTATCAAATGATGTCTTCTATAGACACACCATGAACACATCAATGTTATTCTTTATGGAACCACTTCCTTGACCTCTCTCCCTGTGGGCATAGAAAGACCCACCTCAGCATTCAGTGTTCTCTGGTGCATGGGGAGTAGATTAGGCCATCTATACCCTCTACATGGAAGCTACTGAGGGCTCCAGTTCTTTCCATTTCAACCAGTGCTAGCAGAATAAGTATCTAGCTTTACACATGGTAGATAAAGGAAGGGAAACATGTTTAGCACTTGGAAGTGTGCTGCTAAATGATTGTGAGTGGAGTATCCATGGCCACATCTCCCAGGGGATCTACCCAGGCATCTGTCTCTTGTATTCTCAGCAGGGCTGTTCAGCACCATCCTTAAAATCTGCCCACGCAATGTGCACAAATGACATCTCAGAAACATATATGCTGACATTCAGAGGTTGAACATCTTTGATAGTTATACTGTGTGCAGTGATTTCCTTTGAAATTGCAGAAATTTGTCCTTTGTCTTCCTAGAAAAATTATTGACTCATGACGTGTTATGTGTCCCTGGGATATTAACCTGTAGAAGTTTTCTGGTGGATTTTTTGGATCTTCTATGTATAGAATCATGTTATAGCCAAATAATGATAATTTGATTTCTTTTTTTCCTATTTGTATCCCTTTCATTTCTTTTGTCTGTCTAATTGCTCTGGCTAGTGTTTCAAGGACTGTGTTGAATAGCAGTGGTGAATGAGGGCATCAGTGTCTGGTTCCCAATTTTAGAGGCAATGCTTCCAATTTCTCTTCATTTAGGATGATGTTGGCCTTTGGTTTTGTATAGATAGCTTTTTCAATGTTGAGATATTTCCAGTGGTGAGACAGGTGTGTTAAAATCACCCAGTATCATTTGTATTGTGGTCTATTTGATTATCAAAATTGAGAACAATTTTTTTGATATACATGGATGTTCCATTGTTTGGGGCTTAGATATTTATTTGTTATGTCCTGTTGATGTATTGTTCCTTTAAGCAGTATGAAAGGGCTTTCTTTATCCCTTTTCATTATGTTTGGTTTGAAGTCTACTTTATCTGTTATGAAGATGAAAATCCCTACTTGTTTATGTGGTCCATGTGAGTGGTATGTTTTTTTCTGTCCTTTTACCTTCAATCTGTGGATGTCTTTTTGTATCAGATGAGTCTCTTGAAGGCAGCATATTGTTGGGACTTTTCTTAAAAATTCAATTTGTCAGTCTCTGTCTTTTATTTGATGGGTCTAGGCCATTCACATTCAGTGTTATTATTGAAATGATTTGTAATCCTGGTCATTTTGTTTTTTACCTTGACTTGGTTTCTTCTTTGATTGGCCTTTCCTTCAGTGTAGTAACTTTTGTTTATCATGGAAAGTTTTTTATTTCATCATCAAATCTGAAGCTTAATTTTGCTGGATATAAGATTCTTGGTTGGCATCCATTTTCTTTCACAGCTTGATATATGTTCCATGATATCTTTGTTTTGGGGTCTGGATTGAAAAATCTGATGAGATCTGAATTGATCTCCCTCTGTATGTAATCTGATTCCTTTCTCTTGTGGCCTTTACAAATCTATCCTTATCCTGTATGCTAGGCATTTTCAGTATAACGTGCCTTAGTGTAGATCTGTTGTCATTTTGTACATTTTGGTGTCCTGTAAGCTTCTTATATTTGATTTTACAATTCATTCTTTATATTTGGGAAATTTTCTGATAATATTTCATTCAAGAGATTCTGTATTTCTTTGGTTTGAAATTCTGTGCCTTCTTTTATCCCGCTAAATCTTAGATTTGGTCTTTTGATGCTATCCCATAATTCTTGTATGTTGTGTTCATGGTTTCTTACCTTCTTCACTGTGTGGTCAACTTTATTTTCAAGAGTGTATATTTGGTCTTCATTATCTGAGGCTCTGTCTTCCAAGTGATCTAGTCTTTTGGTGATGCTTTCTATTGAGTTTTTTATTTGGTTTATTGTTTCTTTCATTTCAAGAATTTCTGATTGTTTTTTTTTTTTCACAATTTCTAGCTCTTTCTTCAACTAATCTTTTGCTATCTATATTTACTCTCTTATCTCTTCTGAGTGATCAATTGTTGCCTGTATTTACTCTCTAATTTCTGTGGGATTGATTGATTGTTGCCTATAATTGCTCTCTTATATTCTGTGCTTTACAGATCATTTTAATTATGTACGTTCTGAATTCCTTCTCTGACATTTCATCTACTGTACTTTCAATGGATTTAATTGTAGCATCTTGGTCTGATTTTGGGCATTTTCTTCCCTTTGTTTCTTCATGGTGTTCATGTGTCTTCCTTTCCAGCAGTGCCATTCTGAGGTATTAGTTTCTACCCTATAATCTTTAGTGGGCTTGCAGATTAGCAATACCTCAACTCTGATATAACTGGGCCTGCAGGGACCTCTGTGATGGTCTTCTCTGTTGTGGCTTTGTATCTAGACAGAAGTAGCCTGGGACAGCTGTGCTGCTTAGATGGGGGAGGCTGCAGCTCTGCACCTATGCAGTCAGTCTCCCCCTCCACGCATGGGACCAGGTTGGTCTTTCTGCCTCCTCTGTGTATTGGGCCATGCTTGATCTGAACCCAATTATTCTTATCACCTTTATTGAGAAATAGTTGGTATATTGCAAGTTGTACCCACTTTAACCTCACATTTTGGTGAGTTTGGGTGGATTTATATACCTTTTTAATGACTAAAACCAAACAGAACATTTTTATCACCCACAACCATTTCCTATCCTTTCCCAGACAATTCTACCAATTCTCTCTCCAAGAAACCATAATTCTGACTCTTATCAATGTAGATTTTCTAGTTACAAGGCTTCATACAAATGGGATTATACAGGTTTTATTTTTCTGATTCTACCTTTTTCACTCATGAGTTTTCAGATTAATTCTTGGAGTGCATGTCAGTATTTCATTCTCTTTTATTACTAAGTAGCATCCTATCCTAATAACACATCACAATGTATCCACCAATTTGTAGAAAATTCAGTTGTTTTCCATTTAAAGATATTATGAATAAATCTTTCATAAACACATATGTACAATTTTTTGGATAGATTCTTTCATTTATATTGAGTTGAGTTTTGTGCATGGTGAGAGAGAGGGGTTTAGTTTGATTTGGCTGCATATGAATTTCCAGTTTTCCTAGCACCATTTGTTGAAGAGGCTATCTTTTCTCTAATGTATGTATAACATTTTTTAAAATTTGTTCATTTGTTTTAATCAGTTATACATGAGAGCAGAATGCTCACCAATTCATTGTACACAAATGGGGCACAGTTTTCATTCTCTGGTTGTACATCAATTAGGATCACACCATTTGTGCAATCATGCATGTACCATGCACCCTCCCCTTTCACCCTCCCTTTTGTATAATCCAATGTTCCTCTACTGTCTGCATTCCCCAACTCTTATGTATTAACATCCAGTTATCAAACATTTGGCCTTTGAAATTTTGAGATTGGCTTACTTTGCTCAGCATGATATCTCTAACTCTATTTATTTACCTGCAAATGCCATAATTTTATTCTCCTTTATTGCTGAGTAATATTCCATTTGTATATATACCACAGTTTCTTTATCCAATCATCTGTCAAAGGACATCTGTGTTGGTTTCATATTTTAGCTGTTGTGAATTGTGCTGCAGTAAATGTGAATTGTGCTACAGTGACTGCATCACTGTAGTAGGCTGTTTTTAAGTCCTTTGGGCATAGATCAAGGAGTGGGATAGCTAAGTCAAATGGTGGTTCCATTCCAAATTTTTTCCTTACCGCTTCCCAGATTGTCTGCACCAATTTGAAATCCCACTAGCAAGTATGAGTGTACCTTTTCCCTTATATCCTCACCAACACATATTGTTATTTGTATTTTTGATAACTGCCATTCCGGCTGGCATGAGATGATTTGAATTTCTCTAATGGCTAGAGATGTTGAACAGTTTTTTAAATATATTTGTTGATTGATTGTATTTCTTCCTCTAAGAAGGGTCTGATTAGCTCCTTGGCCTATTTATTAATCGAGTAGTTTGTATTTCTTGGTGTAAAATTCTTCGAGTTTTTTGTATACCCTGGAGATTAGTGCTTTATCTGATGTGCATGTGGCAAAAATTTGATCTCAAAATGTGGACTCTCTCTTCACCTCATTGATTATTTCTTTTGCTAAGAAGAAGATTTTTAGTTTGAATCCATCTCATTTGTTGATTCTTTATTTTATTTCCTGTGCTTTAGAAGTCTTGTTAAGGAAGTTGGGGCCTAATCTGACATGATGAAGATTTGGGCCTACTTTTTCTTCTATTAGGAATAAGGTCTCTGGTCTAATTTCTAGGTCCTTGATCTACTTTGAGTTGAGTTTTGTACATGGTGAGAGAGAGGGGTTTAGTTTGATTTTGCTGCATATGAATTTCCAGTTTTCCTAGCACCATTTGTTGAAGAGGCTATCTTTTCTCTGATGTATGGTTTTGGTGCTTTCGTCTAGTATGAGAAAACTGTATTTATGTGGGTTTGCCTCTGTGTCTTCTATTCTGTTCCATTGGTCTACATGTCTATTTTGGTGCAGGTACCATGCCATTTTTGTTATTATAGCTTTATAGTGTGGTTTAAGGTCTAGTATTGTGATGCCTTCTGTTTCACTCTTTTTGCTAAGGGTTGTTTTGGCTATTCTGGGTCTTTTATTTTTCCAAATGGATTTCATGATTGCCTTTTTGATTTCTATAAGGAATGACTTTGGAAATTTAATTGGAATGGCATTAAATCTGCATAGTGCTTTGGGTAGTGTGGCCATTTTGACAATATTGATTCTGCCTATCCAAGAGCATGGGAGATCTTTCCATCTTCTAAGGTCTTATTCAATTTCTTCTATTAGTGTTATGTAGTTATCATTGTAGATATCTTTTACCTCTTTTGTTAAATTGATCCCTAAGTACTTTATTTTTTAAGGCTATTGTAAAATGAGTAATTTTCCTAATTTCTATTTCAGAGGTTTCATCACTGATGTATAGAAATGAATTTGATTTCTGAGTATTGATTTTATATCCTGCTACATTGCTGAATTCATTTATTAATGCTAGAAGTTTTGTGCTGGAATTTTTTGGATCCTCTAAGTAAAACATGCTGCTGTTGACAAATAATGATAGTTTGAGTTCTTCTTTTCCTATTTTTATCCCTAAGTTTTTTTAAATCTGTCTAATTGCTCTGGGTAGAGTTTGAATCACTGTGTTGAATAGGAGTGATGAAAGAAGGCATTGATGTTTTATTCCAGTTTCTATAGAAAATGCTTCAAATTTTTCTCCATTCAGTATGATGTTGGACTTGGGTTTCACATAGATAGCTTTTAGTATATTGAGCAATATCCTACTATCCCTAGTTTTTGTATTGCTTTGAACATGAAAAGGGGCTATATTTTGCTTGTCCCATTCTTTCTCTTCATCAATTGATATAATCATGTGATTCTTTTCTTTAAATCTACTGATGTGATGAATTACTTTTATTGATTTCTGTATGTTGATTTCACCTTGCATTCCTGGAATGAATGCTACTTGATCAAGAAGTACTCTTTTAAAAAATATGTTATTGTATGCGGGATGCCACAATTTTATTGAGAATTTTTGCACCAATGTTCATCAGGGATATTGATCTGAAATTTTCTTTCCTTGATGTGTCTCTCCATGGTTTTGGTTTCAGGATGATACTAGCCTCATAGAATGAGTTTTTAAGAGTTCACTCCTTTTCTATTTCATGGAAAAATTTTAGGAGTATTGGGATTAATTCTTCTTTGTAGGTATTGTAGAACTTGGCTATAAATCCATGTGGCCTTGGGCTTTTCCTTGTTGGTAGGCTTTTTTTTTTTTTTTTTTTTTTTTTTTTTTTTTTTTTTTTTTTTTTTTTTTTTTTTTTTTTTTAGTACCAGGGATTGAACTCAGGGGCACTCGACCACTGATACACATCCCCAGCCCTATTTTGTGTTTTATGTAGAGACAGGGTCTCACTGAATTGCTTAGTGCCTCACAGTTGCTGAGGCTGGCTTTGAACTCATGATTCTCGGGTCTCAGCCTCCCTAAGTGCTGGGATTACAGGCTTGCCCCAACGCATCCTACTTGTTGGTAGGCTTTTGATGGCATTTCTATTTCCTTGCTAGCATTTGATCTGTTTACATTGTATATGTCCTTTTGGTTCAGCTTGAGTAGATCACATACCTCTAGAAATTTGTCAGTGTCTTTGATGTTTCCTATTTTACTGGAGTATAGATTTTCAAAATAGTTTCTGATTGTCTTCTGTATTTCAATATTGTCTGTCATGATACTTCCCTTTCCCTCTTGAAGTTTATTAATTTTGAGTTTTCTTTCTTCTTTTTGTTAGGATGGCTAAGTGTTTATAAATTTTTTTTTCAAAAAACACCCTTTTGACTTGGCAATTTTTTGAATTGTGTCTCTTTTTTCAGTTTCATTGATTTCTGCCCTGATTGTAATTTCCTGTCTTGTACTACTTCAGAGCTTGTTTATTCTTCTTTTTCTTGGGCTTTGATATGTTATGTCAGGTCATTTATTTGTTGACATTTACTACTTTTAATGTATGAAATTGATGCAATGAACTTTGTTCTTAGCACTGCCTTCACAGAGTCCCAGAGATTTTGATATGTTGTACCAAAGTGCTCATATACTAAGAAATTTTTTATTTCCTCCCGGATGTCTTCTGTTATCCACACATCATTTAATAGTTCATTTATTCTAGGTGTTGAAGTAGCTTCTATTTTGATTTTGCCACTGATTTCTAATTTTATTACATTATGGTCTGATAGAACACAGGGTAGTATCTCTATTTTTTTGTATTTGCTAAGACTTGCTTTGTGGCATAATGTATGGACAATTTTAGAGAAGGATCCATGTGTGTGTGTCATTTATGTCATGCCTTGCATGGGTTTGCCCATGAGCTGGAGTCCCAGGGGACAAAGATATGGGGCCCTTAGGAAGGGCGGTATGGGGTCCCGCAGGAGGTATGGGGTGGACAGTCGCAGAGTCATGCACCAAGACTCTGGGGACAGGTAAAACTGCTCTGCCAGAGCAAGACACAGAACCCTTTTATTCCAGGAAGTGTAACATCTTATGAATGGTCCTTGGACCAATCATGGCCCTGAGCTTACAGCCAATGGGGTACCACTCTGTGTCAGGCACACAATCAATTAGCATAGGGTGAGGAAAGGGAAGGGGGCTCTGAAGGTAAGGGGAGTGCTCCTACACATGTGCTGCATAGAAAAAAGTGTATTTGCTTGTTGATGGATGAAATATTATACATATATATGTTTGTTAAGTCTAAATTATTGATTATTTTATTGAATTATATAGTTTCTTTGTTTAGTTTTCATTTGGATAATCTATCCATTGGTGACAGAGGTGCGTTAAAGTCACCCATTATTATTGTGTGGTGGTTTGTATGATTCTTGAAGTTGAGAAGGGTTTGTTTGATATACATAGATGCCCCATTGTTTGTGGCATAGATACTTACAATGTTATCTCTTGCTGATGTATGATTCCCTTGAGCTGAATGAAATGTTTTTATCTCTTTTCACTAATTTTGGTTTGACATCTACTTTATTTGATATGAGGATGGAAACCCCTGCTTGTTTACCATGCCCATGTGATTGATACAATTTTTCCCATCCTTTCACCTTCAATGTATGGATGCCTTACCTTGTGAGATGAACCTCTTAAAGGCAGCATATTTTTGGGCCTTTTAAAATGCAATCTGTCTTTTGATTGATGAGTTTAGGCCATTCACATTCAGAGTAGTTATTGAAATATAATTTGTATTCCAGTCATTTTGTTTGATGTTTGGTTTTTAACTTGACTTGGTTTCTCCTTTGATTTGGCTTCCTTGTAGTATATTTACTTCCTTTGCAGATTTTCCTTGTTATTCATTTCCTCCTCTTGGAGTATTTTGCTGAGAATGCTCTGTAAATTATTGCTGTAAATTCTTTCAACTTTTGTTTATCATGGAAAGTTTTTATTTCATCATCAAATCTGAAGCTTAATTTTGCTGGACATAAGATTATTGGTTGGTATTCATTTTCCTTCAGGGCTTGGTATATTTTGTTCCAGAAACTCTTGGCTTTGAGGGTCTGGATTGAAAAATCTGTTAAGATTCAAATTGGTCTCCCCCTATATGTAATCTGATTCCTCTTTCTTGTGGCCTTTAAAATTCTATCCTTATTCTATATGCTAGGCATTTTCATTATAATGTGCCTTGGTGTGGATCTGTTCTAGTTTTTAGACTTGGTGTTATGTAAGCCTCTTGTATTTGGTTTTTCAATTAATTCTTCATGGTTGGAAAATTTTCTGACATTATTTTATTGAAGAGGTTGTGTATTCCTTTGGTTTGAAACTCTGTGCCTTCTTGTATCCCTATAAATCTTAGATGTGGTCTTTTAATGCTATACCATAATTCTCATATATTCTGTTCATTGTTCTTTACCATTTTCACTGTGTGGTAACTTTATTTTCAAGACTGTATATTTTGTCTTCATTATCTGAGGTTCTGTCTTCCAAGTGATGTAGTCTTTTGATGATGCTTTCTATTCTGTGCCTTCTTCTATTCCCATAAATCTTAAATTTGGTCTTTTGATGTAAAATCAAGCCAGTTGTCCAGAACATCAACTTCTTTTTCTACTAAGTCTATACTGCTTATGACTTCATTCTGCACATTTTCTATGTGTGTGAGGAGATTGAGCTGCCACTGAAGGTGTGAGTCTTCTCGGTCTTCAGTGCCCTTTTTATCATCATACAAAAATGCCTTATTCCTTGTAACTGAATTATTTTCTGGTATTTCATGTTCTTTTGTGAGTATTGTGAATGGTTTTTATCTCCTGTGTGAAATTCCTGTTCTTCAAAACTGCTGATATCATCATTATCTGAGCCCCCAGCACCACCGCCTCCTCCTCCTCCTTTTTTTTCTTCTTCTTCTTCTAATTCTTCTTCTTCTTCTTCTTCTTCTTCTTCTTCTTCTTCTTCTTCTTCTTCTTCTTCTTCTTCTTCTTCTTCTTCTTCTTCTTCTTCTTCTTCTTCTTCTTCTTCTGTTTTGGTTTGTAATGATCTTTGTCTCTTCTCCTTTATCCTTTTCTTTCCTCCTCCTCCTCCTCTTCCCCCATCCTCCCTTTATTTTTCTTTTTCTTCTGTTGTGGTTTGTAGTGAACTTTGTCTCACTTCTCCATTCTTTTTTTATTATTTTCTTTCATCTTACCTGCCCAGAGTGGATGGATTCAATTAAACTGCTCATGTCATAAGTCTGGAACTCCTGCTTAGTTTATTGGACTATAAGAGTCCAATAAACTTCTCAACATTAGCAGTGTTGAGAAATCCCAATTACTAACACGAAATGCTTTTTTCTTCCAATTTTACTTTTTTTCTGTTTTCAATATTCCTGCTGCTGCTGGAGCTCCGTGCCCATCAGTCACTGCTTTGGAAGCATGATTACTAAGCCTCTGCGCATCTTCCTTTTCTGCCCTGGAACATTCATTGTGGAGAGAGGGATAATGGTACTACAACTTCTGAACCATGACTTAAGTCAAGAGGGAGACAGGGTCCCATCTTCTCAAGTGGTGAATGCACAACATCAGACACCTGTGGTACTGAAGACTCTTGCTGATTCTGAGAACTGATGGATAATATTTTTCCATCAGTGGCTGGAGAGGGAGAAGAAACCTTTTCTACAGAATCATCAGGCATAGGTAAGGTGGCTAACTGCTGAGATCTTCTTCCCTGTTCACTATGGTTGCAAGGTCTAGGGGGATTCCCAGGCTGAGGAGGAGGAGTTTTATTTATCACTGAAGAAGAAAGCTGAGATACAAGCATCAAATCCCTGACTTGCATTAATTCTGGGGAAAGTGGTGATTAAGGGGGTTTTATAAACCCAGAAGAATCTCCAGATTCATGTTTGCATTTCTTGTTTCAAGCCCTCCCTGAAGATAAAGTTGAGAATAACAGTGCAGGTTTCTGAGTGTTGGCAGAACTGCTAATGTCAGCTTCATTTTTTTCTGAGGTTGAGGTTTAGGTGAAATCAACTGCTCCAACGTTGGAGCTGTTTCATTGTAGTCTTTTTTATCAGCACCATCCCCCTCAACAGATTTGGATGCCAACAAACCAGTAATCTTGTTAAGTCATGCTCTCTTTGCCTGAAATGAGTTGCCTTGGTTATTTTTCCCTTGTTTGATAATGTGCTCTCTGGTTGTGGAAACATCTTTGGAATGTTCTCTACATGAAGTCCAAATGTTTCACTAGATGTAGGTAGATCTTCCTTCATCTCAACCTCTGGTGTGAATATGCAAGTCAAAGTTTCTTCTTTGAAGGGATATTAAACCACTTTCTCTCTTCTTTATCATTTTCTTTGTTGCTGTTAGCATTGGTTTGGGGTTTACTCCCTGTTTTATTCTTGACTCCAACTACAGCAGCTGCTTTGACTAAAGCTATTCAATCCTTATTTCCCATAGATTTCTTACATGATCCAGCTGGGTTGATAGGATGACACCAATTTAGTGGGTGCTGGGATTTAACCTGGAACAGAAACTGCCCCTTAGCAGGTATGGACATCCTCAGATATGGCTTTAATATGCATTCTTTTTAAATAACAAATGATACTAACATAAGTTTAATTTTCTTTATTACATGCTTTCTTTGTTAATTGCTTCAATTAATTAAAAGGTGTTTTAACAAGCTATAAACACACATACACACA
The DNA here is from genome assembly GCA_004024805.1 of Geosciurus inauris. Classification (NCBI taxonomy): domain Eukaryota; kingdom Metazoa; phylum Chordata; class Mammalia; order Rodentia; family Sciuridae; genus Geosciurus; species Geosciurus inauris. Next base: position 28,164 of record PVHX01017194.1, on the reverse strand, counting down.
CATAACCACAGAAAACCTGTTTAAAAACAGAACTTTGTCCAGAATCTTGGAATTTATTGTCATATCCATTATTGATTTAACATAATCTGAAGAATACACATTTAAGCTGGGCAAGATGATGCATGGCTGTAATCCTAGCACATTGGGAGGCCAAGGCAGGAGGATTTCAAGTTTGAGGCCAGTCTCAGTAACTTAGGGAGATATAATCTCAAAAATCAAAAAAACAAAACATTTTTTAAAGGCACGGAGTTGCCACTGGGGTTAAATCCGAGTATGTGGATAGGGGGGATTTACATTTAAAAAATCACTATTAACATTTGTTTTCTCTTACTATGTAAGAGTGTATGTGTTTGTGTGTATGTGTATGTACACTTGTATATATATGAATTTAAATGTATGAATTTTTTAAAATGTTTTTTTGGTTGTAGATGGACACAATATCTTTATTTATTTTTTTATGTGGTGCTGAGGATCGAACCCAGTGCCTCACACGTGCGAGGTGAGAACTCTACCACTGAGCTGCAATCCCAGCCCCAAATATATGAATTTATTTACCTAAGCATCTATTTGTAGTATTCAGGATAAGACCAGGAAACTTCCTAGTAAGTTGATGTAGATAATGTAAACTAGCAGTATGGCAATTAACTCCAGCTAAATTATTTATGAAGTAATTTCCTATTGAAACTTACCTGCATATCTTATGGGAACACAATGCCCCCTAAATTTTGCTTGAGTGCACACTACAGGAGATCTGAAAGGCTATGGTCAGAGACATTACAGTACATTTCAAAAGAACTATAGAGCAGGGAAGCTAAAGTATTTAATATACTGTTTTATAAATTAAGTGGTATAAGACAAACAAACACTCCACAGGGTTCAGGATGTAGCTGTGTGGTAAGGTGCTTGTTTCCTAGAATCAATGAGGTTCTGGGTTTGATTCCAAGCACTACTCATATCAATTAATTAATTCTTCCAGCAAAGTCTGTTTGAAAATAGGTAATGTTTAAAAATTCTGAAGGTGAGTGTCACTCACAGTTTTCCATTCCTGAATACTAGAAATGTAGAAAAAGTTCTTGCCTTTTTTCTTGGGGTCAGGGGCTGGGTGGCAGTAATTCATTTTAATTGTTGTCAGTTTTGCAAAATAGGAATTGAAACTATCAAGTTCAGTTCAAACTTAAACTCCAACTCTGATAAATCCTAGTTTTCATGTTGAACCCCTGAGAAGACTCAATATTCTAGCCAAGCATGGTGGCATGACCCTGCAATCCCAGTAGCTCAGAGGCTGAGGCAGGAGGATCACAAGTTCAGAGCCAGTCTCAGCAATTTAGTGAGGCCCCAAGTAATTTAGTGAGATCCTGTCTGAAAATAAAATATGAAGAAAGGCTTGGAATGTGGTTTAGTAGTTATGTACCCTGGGTTCAAGCTCTGGTACAGGAAGTGTGAGGGCTGATTCTATCAGGCATTTTTAGCCACTCTCAAATAAAACAGGGTCCTAGAAACCAAATTTGTGCTTGTTTTACAGGACAGATCCTAATCTTACTCATTAAAAATTTACATTTAAAACAAAAACACTACAGACAATCCTTTGCAAAAAAGTGTGAAATATATTAAGAAAAAAACAACAAAAAAAAACCATTCAAAATAAAGAGCCTTTACCAAAATGAAGGAGAAAAAATATCTAAGAAATGTACTTTGAATTTAGGAGTAATGGCAGATGTAAAAATTATAGGTCAAAAATGTTTCTAAATACACAAATCCATGGTATCAGTCCTGCAGTAGGCTGCTTGTCACTTCCTTTACTCATTCTTGAAGTACTATACTTCATTTTTGCTAGTTTTGCTTTTTGAAGTTCTACAAACTATAGAGCAAACTCATCAACAACACAAAACCTGCTTATGGCAGAAACTTTGCTGAAACACAGGAAGAGAGAGGGTTGCTTCTAGATGAAGAAATATAAGGAGGGTCTGGGGAAGTGAACAGCCTTGCCCACTCTTAGTTCCACAAATATGAGCATGCACGTATGTGAGAATTATTTTCAACTGAGAATTTGGAATGGTTTGTAAGGACTCAAGACACTTCTACTACATTGGTATGTTGGAGATTGAAACCACATCAAAATAGGTTTTTTTGGCCAGGCACAGTGGCACATGCCTATAATCCCAGGGGCTTGGTACACTGAGGCAGGAGGATCAGGAGTTCAAAACCAGCCTCTGCAAGGTAGCATGATCTTGTCTCAAAAAAATACCCAAAAAACCCATAATTAAAAAGGGCTGGGGATGTGGCTCAGTGGTTAAGCACCCCAGGTTTGATTTCCCAGTCCTGAAGGGGGGAGGTTCATTTAAAAAAAAACAACTTCATTTTCTGATGAGTATAGTCAGATACTCTAAAGTCAACATAAAAGGTTGTAAGACATCATCAGCCCTGTGGGAGAAACAAGAGCATGTACCAAGCACTATGAGTGTAGAGGCTGAGCTAAGGATGCTTGGCTATTCACCAAAAAGTAGTACAGGAAGAACTGGGGGTTTCACTCTGGAGAGGTGGGCTGAAATGAAAGGGTCTTTGGAATTTAGGGTCAAAAATCTCTTTGTGGCACCTCTTCTTTCATTCTAGGATGAACTGATTTTGGGTGACATATCTCCTCTGGGGCATGTATACTACAATGAACACAGGCCTTACAAAGATATGGGAGTGGGCATGGATCTGGGTCAGATATCAAATCCTGGGGGTAAACCTGACTGACTGTGCAGGCAATTTCAGTTCCAAATTCATGTTTCTTCTCAAAATCTCCAAAGAATAATTTCATTGCTTCTCAGGTAACCAAAAATCTATTGCAAGTGGATGCTATTTATTTCTTAGTCTAATCTGATGCCTTTAGATGATAGAAATGAGAATTAATAACAGTCTCATCTCTCTAGGAGTTGTTTTCTTTCCAGGCAAGTCTCATTTTTTTCCTGTGAACAACAGCGTGAAATCCAATCTTTGAATGATGCAACAGGAAAGGAAAAGGAAAGCAAAACAAAATAAGATGAAGGAAAAGGAAAGAGAGGGCTCACAGTACAAGACAGGTTTAAAAGATGCAAATGGACCCAGGAGGCTGATAAACCCTTTTTCCAGAATCACCATTTTAGGGAGCTCCCTTTGCTAATCCTATGTAGAGATCAATCCCAATCAGAAGACATGCCTACATTAAAATATGCTTCAGCAATTGAAGCAAACCCAACTGAAAAATCATGTTGAATTCAACACTAAGAATAAACAACCCTATGAGAAACTGAAACACACACACACACATAAACACACACACGTACACACATGCACACCCCAATGCCTTCTCTCCTCCCCATCCACCAAAACAAAAACAAACCCAAACCAAAACGCAACCTAGGCCGGTATTTTCCAAAGAGCATTTTCAAACTCTGAAAAGAGCAGTGTTAAACAAAGCCAGATAAGGCTCTTTGCCTCAAGATTTTTAGCACCTTGAAAGTGCTAAGGTGCATTGTGAAGAAAAAGTATTTAGCATGATCTACAGTATCCTGTTCCTCTACCGAACACCAATGGAATAAACTTAGAAAAAACACTTTGGAGAAATTGCATGTATTTGCTATAAAAACACTTTACTGCTTTATATAGTAGAGAGAACAGTGGGAATTTAGGTATCAGACTAAGTTCTCTGTTACTGATTTATTATATATGTAGAATAAATCACTTAACTTTGATGGACTTCAGTTTCCCCATCTATAAAATAGGGGAGCTGAAAAAGAGTTCCTAATATTCAGTGAAGATCTATGATCATTGATTTAGGAAATGAAGATGGGGGTTTATTTCCATACTTAATGTTAGTGTATAGAACAAAGAAATGGCACTTGGACTTTGTATTTTAAACATGATTATTATGCATAGGATAGGAATGTAAAGCAAATGCAAATATTAAAAATGATTCATAATGAAATAGAAATGCAAAACTATAGTTAACACTTCACTTCTGTGCAATCTAAGGTGACTGTATAATGAATGTAGCATTCTAATGAGGATGAATGAGTGTGAAAAGTCATACAAACGAAATGGAAAGCCAGCACATGTGTAGCCCAGGTTTCACCAGGCAAAGTGGAAAGAATGGTCACTTGTAGCTAAATCTCACATTGCCAGATGAGCAAGAAATAAAAATATAAAAAGAAAGAAAACTCAGAAATGAAAGGTAAAAGAAAATGACTTTCTACACTTTTCTCCTACTGAAGGGAAGCCCTTGTCCTGGGGCAACAGACCTGGCAGGCTGGAGTATGGGGTGGCAAGCATGGGCTATGGCTGTGCAGAGCCCATTGCACTAGTGCAGGACTTAGTCCTGGCAAGCCAGGGCAGAGGTGACCTGAAGCACACTCACATGTCACACAGTGGCAGGTTGGTCTGGGCCAGTGTGGATGCCTGGTCCACAAAGCAGTGTAGCCCAGAAGCCCAAGCATCCATGACCCATGGACCTTAACCTCCCACTTCCCTATGAGTGGAAAGAAAACAGAAGAGAGGGGCACACATGAAAGTTCAGACTCAAGGGCTAATCAATAGTGTTGGTACATTCCAAGACCTGATTAGCATAAATTTGGACCAATGGTTGCCCCAAAAGCTATATACACCCCTATACTAGTACACTCAAGTGGTAACCTATCAGGTTCCCTTTTACACTACCAAGAGCTCTCTTTCTTTCCAATTCCACCAAATCTTACTCCTTTCACTCTTGCCTTCCATTGTTGTGCATTTCATTCTTCATATTTGAGAGACAAAAACTGGGAAAGAAGAAATTGGTGGTGAGCTTCTAGGGTCTGCTTCAACAATGGAGGGCACAGACTGGCTTTGCCCACTGTGACTATCGGAGTTGATGCTGGCAGGGATCCCTGTCTTGATTAGCTACTAACACTAAAATGGGTTTTCTGGGCTGTAGAGGCCTGCAGCTTACACAGATACCTCCTTCCATCAGAAGTAGAGGAACTCCACTTTCAATAAGACAAGCATGTTTTAGACCATGAGCAGCAAGCAGAAGAATTCAGCAATAAACCCTTACCTTCTGAAGGCATCTTCACAAGACAAGACTGACTGGGAAGTTGAGAATGCCATCACTAGGCTAGTACTTCTCTCTGGGGCATTCTATTGTAGAGGCACAGAAAACCCTAAAATGGCACAGAGTAACAGTATTTATGATAGTGGCAATTCATTAAGGAAAGGCTAAATTATGTTCCATGATACATATTTACTAAGGTAGGGAAGTCAGAATCATGGAACTGGAAAGAGGCTTCAAACTTGTTGTCAATCTCATTTTAAACCAAAAAATGAGAAAATATATGTAAATCATATATGTGATAAGGGATTACTGTCCAGAATAGAGGACTCCTAAAATTCAACATAAACAACTCCATTCAAAATAAGGAAAAGAACAGTTATTTCTACAAAGATGATCTATAAATGGCCAGATACTTGAAAAGATGTTCAACATCACTAATCATTAGAGCATGTAAGTCAAAACCAAAGGGAGCAATTGCTAGAGCTGCTCCAGCGCAGCCCCGCCTCTCCCAGGCTTATCATTGTCCCCTCAAGTCTCTTTTTTCCTAAAAGCTCTGAGAGCTGTTCCCTTCTCCCTTGTGCCATGCTTCCACCCACCTAAGGCAGTCCAGATGAGCAGGATGGAGAGCTTCATGGGGGTGAATCTTTTCAGATGTGATAGCTCAACCCACGCCAATAGGCCTCCCTGATCCTGGTCAAGCTGTTAGCGTGAAGCTTGGGGGTATCCAGACACAGTCTGGGGACACCTCTTGGCAGGCCCTAGCTGACAAGCTGGTGGCCCTGCAAGCCCTAGTGGACCAGCTCTGGCAGGAGAAGGACACAGCCAAGGTGGAGCATGACTACCTGGCAGAAAAGCTGGAGGGCCTGGCAGGTCCATGCTTGCAGCTTAAAGTGGTGAACCTAGGGCTGCCCAGGAGGCTGGGTGCAGCCAGCTTGGGGTAGAGGCTGAGAAATGAGCCCAGGGCTGACTGATCACGCAGGCTGCAGAGGTGAAGCTCCAGCTAGAGGCTTGGCACCCAGTGCACAAGGAGGAATGTGCCAGTATGGATGCTTAGGCTGCCTGGGCCCCTTGGTCCCCCAGCCTGACCCCTGAGGTGAAGGAATTGGTCTGTGGGCTTAGTGAGGCATGTAGCAGGGCAGTGCATTGCTACCAGGGGCTCATGGTGCACAAAGAGACGTCCTAAGGACAGGTCCATGAGCCACTGGGCAGAGCTATGCAGGGTGCTCTGAAAAGTGGCCTGGAGCTGCCCCAGCTCCAGACAGAGGGCAGAGGCCTCCAGGAGCTCAGGGAAGCATTAAAAGAGAGGTTGGAGGGCTGCTGTGGGAGACTGAAAAGTTCCAGCTGGCTATAGAGCCCCTGGAACAGGAGAAGCAGGGCCTCAGAGTCAAGTTGCCCAGGTTTTGGAGAGTTGACAGCAGCTGGCAAACCTCAAGATGTCCCTCAGCTGGGGCTATAGTTCAGTGGTAGAACACTTGCCTTGCACATGTGAGTCACTGTGTTCGATCCTCAGCAGCACACAAAAATAAATAAATGAGGATATTGTGTCCATACACAACTAAAAAACAAAAATATTTTTTAAAAAGTTTAAAAAAAGATGTTTCTCAACCTGGAGTTAACCATATAGATGACCCTTCTGGAGGCTGAGAACTCGCAGCTGCAGGCACCTGGTGGCAGTTCCAAAGCTTCCCTCAGCTTCCAGGACCGAAGCTTGGAGCTGTATTTCCCTGGGATCCCAGAAGGTCAGAGTCTGGGACCTCTGCTCCTCATTCTCAGACCAACTTCACTCCCCTATCTTTTGCCTAATACTCTTGAGACACCTGTACTAGACTGTCTGAAGAGCCAGGAATTCCTTCAGGCCTCTACCCCCACCTTGGCCAGCACCCCCATCACACCCACACCTCAGGTTTCCTGTCATCCTATGAATGTAGTGACCACAACACAAGATACTCCTGTCTCCCTTCTCCAGCCACAGGGCATGGGAGACCACAGGCTCCAGAACCCATGTGGGCTGAAGCGAAGGTGCTTGTCTTTGCCAGCATCCTCCCAGGAGCAGAGGAGACTAGGGGCAAGTAGTAAGAGGCCAGTACAATCTTGGCTCCTGGGGATCAGGCCCCTTTGTCCTGACCTCTTGGCCTTGATCCCAACTTAGAGGCTACAGATGGAAACCTCATAGATCTATAGTATCCAGCATATTCCAGGAAGAAAGTGAAGGGCAAATCTGGGGACTGGGGCTAGTAGAGAAGGAAGCAGCTGTAGGGGTCAAAATAGAGAGAAAGTTGCAGCAGAAAACATGGAAAGAAGGAGACCTGGCCATGAAGCAAATTCAGGACTCTCAAAACCCTTTGGATAAAGAAACCCTGAAGGCTCTGGGAGTTAATATTCAAGAGCCATGAATGTCCTTCAAAAACCAGAGCCACAAGACACTAGAGAATGATGATCAAGAATCTCTGAGATCTTTAGAAGAAAACCTAGGAACAGAAAAAAGTATAGAGAACAAAAATTAAGAGCTATCAAAATCTTTAGAAAATGGAGTTAGAGAGATCTCTACAAAAGGAGATTCCTGAACTATCTAGGCCTATAGGAGAGGAGGCTTCACAAATATTGCAATCCTTAAAAACTGAGAACCAAGAACTAATGATGTCTCTTGAAGGTAATCTAGAGATAGTTTTATCTGCAGGAAAAGAAAATCAAGAATCAGTGAAGTCTCTAGAACAGAAAAAATTACAATTATTGAGACCTCTCAAAAAGGGGAACCAATAGCTTTTGAGATCTGAAGAAGCAGAGGAACAGAAATCATGGAGATCTGTACTAAAAGAGAATCAGGAGTCCCTTGCAGCTCTTGAAATGAGAATTAGGAGACTTTTAGACCTCTGAGAAATAAGAATCAGGAGCCCCCAAAGTCTGTAGAGGATCAGAACATTGTGAGGCTTCCAGAAAGAGAGAACCAGGAGTCACTGAGGTATCTAGAAGAAGTGAACCAGAAGATTGTGAGAGCTCTAGAAAAAGAATCAGAAGCCACTGAGGACTCCTGAGGAAGAGGATTGGAAGATTGTGAGGTCTCTAGAAAAAAAAAAAACAAAAACAAGGAGCCCCTGGGTCTCTAGAAGAAGACCAGAAGATTGTGATACCCATTGAAAAAGAAACTCAACAGCCCCAAAGGTCTCTAGAAGAGAACTAGAAGATTATAAGGCCTCTAGTATAAGAATCAGGAGTGTTTCTCTAAGGGAGAGTTCTAAGACATTGAGAGCCTTAGAGAAAGAGACTCAACAGCCACTGACAGCTCTAAGGGAAGAAGAAGAGATGACTTGAGGCCTCTAGAGAAGGTGAATCCAGAGTCACTGAAGCCTCTTGGAAAAAATCAAGAGATAGTTCTCTTGAGAAAGAGAATCAAGAGTTATTCAAGTTACTGAAAGAAAACAATGTAGAAATGGTGAGATCTTTGGAAACAGAGACTCTAGAACCATTCAGTTCTGCAAGAGAGGAGAACCTGGAAATATTGAAATCTCTAGAAACTCAAGAGCCACGGGGGTGTCTAGAAGAAATGAATAAGGAGACAATGAAACCTCTCAAAAAGGAAATTCAAGAAACACTCGCATCTGTGGAAAAGAACCATGAGACACTGAGAGCCCTAGAAAAGGAGAATCAAGGACCATTAAGATCCTCAGGTGAGTGGAACCTAGGGAATTTGAGATTTCCCAAAGAGGCAGGGAAGGAAAATCAAAGGGATCTGGAAAAGGAATAGAGATTGGAGAAAGGAGAGAATCAAGAGTCACTGAAGTTTCTGGGAGAGGAAAGGCAGGAACTTCCTTGGTCCACAAATCAACAAGAGGTGGGAGAATATGGCCATGGGGGATAAGGAACTGAGTCAGGAAACCCACCTTGAGATCAAGAAAGACAGAGGGGGAGATAAACTCACATGTATTGTATTTTTTCATGTAATTATTGTTTTGTAAATTATTTTGAAAGTTCTACCTCCCGACAGGCTCATTAAGGTCTTTATTAATAACTCATACTAAGAAATGACCAAGAGGAAATGTGAACCTCTGAGACTCAATGGGCCCAGCTGCAGTGGTGAAAGAGAAAGGCATTCTGGAGTTTCCACTGGTGTTTATGTTGACAACAGATCTGATTCCCACTTTTAATTATTTCAAACTATTATAGTCTATGATATTCAAATCCCAGCCAAGATGGGTTTAGAATGTTGCCTCTCAGACAGTTCATAGAAACTTTATCAGAAAACTAAGCATAATTCCTTTCTGCAGGCCTAGCCGCACCCTACCTTCTGGTCCCCAGAAGAGCCCCACAAATTGAGAAATCTACCATAGAAGACCAGGCTTCAGCACTAGGCCTCCTCCATGGTTCCTTGGCCTTGCATCAAAACCTGTGAGTCACAGCAAAAGTAGTTCAAAGAGGGATGTTAATAGCAATAAACACCCACATCAAAAAAGAATGAAAATCTCAAAATGCTAATGCAGTACCTTGAGAAAGTAGAAAAATAAGGAAAAACTAAGCCCAAAGTTGATTAAAGGAGGAAAATATTAAAAATCAAAGGAGAAATCAATGAAAAAGGAGCTATAAAAACAATAGAAAAGGTCAACAAAACCAAGAGTAGGTGTTTAGAAACACACAAAATCAGCAAACATTTAGCTAGATGAAGAAGAGGGAAGACTCAAATAAGTGAAATTAGAAATGAAATAGGAGACATTGTGACTGACACAACAGAAATACAAAGAATCACATGAAACTCCTATAAAAAGACCACTGTTGTATGCCAGCAAGTTGAATAATCTAGAAATAGGGAACACATACTTTGACACATGCAATCTACCAAGATGAAATTGTGAAGAAATACAAAAATCTTAGCCCAATATTGAGTAAAGATGCTGAATCATCAGTGAAGAGTCTCCTAGCAAAGAAGAGCTCAAAACTTGATGGCTTCTGTGCTGAATTCTATCAAATAGTACAAGAAGAATTAAGAGCTAATCCTGTAGCTCAGCAGTAATGTACTTGCTTTGCATGGCTAAAGCCTGTGTTCAATCTTTAGGTCTATAAAAGATAAAAATACAACAAAGAGCACCAATTCTTCTCAAACACTTCTAAATAACTGAAGAGGGAATCCTTCCAAGCTCATTTTGTGAGGACAGAACTATTCCTGTTTTATCCCAGATAGTTTTTAAAATTAAATTATTAAGATTTTGAGGTAATTGCTGATTCACATGTAGTTGTAAGAAAACGTAAACCATAGTCCTGTCTCCCCTTTCCTGATTTTACGCAAGTGTAATATCATGAAAATCTATGGTACAATATCATAACCAGGAAACAGAACATTCTTCTTACCACATCCCACAATTCAACCAATAAATACAGAGCTCAGAAGATGTGGGGATCTTTCAACATAATGAAAATAACAGCAATGATTAGGTAGCACCATTGCCAAGTTATCAAACTTTTATGCATGTGAACAATGTGCTTACACAAAAACCAAACACTTGGAGAATAGATGGCCCATTCATCAAATGGTGCTGAGAAAACTGGAAATCACATGTAGCAAAATGAAATTAAACTGTTTCTTGCCCTGCACAATAATCAAGTGAAAGTGAATCAAAGACTTAAGGCACTAGAAGAGAGACCCCTGTGCCTAGTAGAAGAAAAAAAGTACACTCAAGGGGACTGTGGTTGTGTCTCAGTGGTAGAATGCTTGCCTAGCACATGTGAGGCACTGGGTTCAAACGTTAGCACCACATTAAAATTAAATAAAGTTATTGTGTCCACATAAAACTAAAAAAAGAAAATGTAAAAAAAGTACACCCAAATATTCATCATGTCAGCTTAAGACCTGACTTCCTTAGCAAGGCTCCTAAAGTTCAAGAAGTAAAATAAAGAATCATTAAATGAGATGGATTCAAACTAAAAAGCTTCTTTTCAGTAAAAGAAACAATAATATAAACAGGGAGCCTATAGAATGGGAGAAAATCTTTACCACCACAGAGTGCTAATCTCCAGGATATATAAAGAAACCCCAAAATTAAATACCATAAAAACAAATAACCCAATTAATAAGTGGGCTAAGAAACTGAACAGACACTTCACAGCAGAAATACAATTGATCAACAAACATATAAATAAATGTTCATCATCTCTAGCCATTAGAGAAATGCAAATCAAAACTATTGTAAGATTTCATCTCATGCCACTCAGAATGGCAATTATCAAGAATACAAGTAACAACAAATGTTGGTGAGGGTGGGGGTAAAAAGGTTCACTCATATTGCTTGGGGGACTCAAATAGGTGCAATCACTCTGGCAAAGAGTAGTGAGATTCCACAGAAAAATTGGAATGGAACCACCATTTGACCCAGCTATCCCAATCCTTGCTTTATACCCAAAGGACTTAAAATCAACATACCACAGTAACGCAGACACATCAATATTTATTGCACCTCAATTCAAGCTAAATATGGAACCTACCTAGATGCCCTTCAATAAATGAATGGATAAAAAAAATATAGTACATATACACAATCAAATATTACTCAGACTTAAAGAAGAATAAAATGATGCCATCTGTAGATAAATGGATGGAGCTGGAAAATGTCATGCTAACCACAATAAGCCAAATCCCCAAACCAGAAGCTGAATATTTTCTCTGAATATTTCTCTGATAATTCATAATGGGGGTGGGATATGGATGAATGAAGAAACTTTGGATTGAGCAAAGGGGAGTGAGTGGAGGGGAATGTCTGTGGGGGAGGGACGGTGAATGAGATATGTGTTATTACCCTATACACCTGTATGATTACACTACCCATTGACTTTACACCATAAACAACCAGAGGAATGAGAAGTTGTGTTCCATTTGTGTAAAATGTGTCAAAATGCATTCTACAGCCATGTGTAATGAATTAGGCCAAATTTAAAAATAAAAAACAATTTGAAGGATAATGGCAGATAGATACAATTTAACATAATAATATGATAATAATTTCTAACATATATTAATACCAGACCCCTGCACTTAGCCACTATTGCTCCCCTTATTTTGTTCTACTTTCCACATGTGAGGGAAAACATTCAACCCTAATTTTCTGAATCTGGCTTATTTCACTCAGATTAATGTTCTCAATTTCCATACATTTGCTGGCAAATGCCATTATGTCATGCTTATTCAGCAGTAAAACAACATTGTGCATATATGTCACATTTTATTGACCCATTCATTAATTGATGGGCATCTGGGTTGTTTCCAAATTTGGCTATTGTGAATTGTACTGCTATAAACATTGAACTGGCTATTTCACTATAGTATGCTGAGTTTAGTTCTTTTGCATAGATACCAAGGAGTGGTATAGGTGGGTCACATGCTGGTTCTGTTCCTAGTATTCTAAGGAATCTCCACCCTGATTTCCAGAGCTATTGTACTAATTTCCCATCCCACCAATCATGTATCAGTGTACACTTTTTTCCACCTCCTTGCCAGCATTTATTATTTGTCTTTTGATAACTGCCATTCTTACTGAGTGAGAGAAAATCTCAGTGTAGTTTTAACATGCAGGCTCTTCAGTTTGTGCTCTTCATCATTTCATTATCTGTGCAAAAGGTTTTTAAATTAATGGTATCATACTATTGCTTCATTAGTTATTTTTTGAGTTTTGGTTATTTCTTGAGAAGTTCTTCCATCCTCTCCTATCCCCAGTCCAACTGTCATCCCTTGTGTATTCTCAGAGGCTGAAATTTCACAATTAACTGAGTAGCCTGTGCTATTAAATGTGAGACCATTTCACTCCCATTATAGTATTGAAGGGAAGAGAACATCTGAATCTGCACATCTTTCTTTTTATGGTGGATCCCTAAGAATGAAATTTCTTGATCAGTGTTACATGTTTCAATATGTTGGCTTCAGTTTTCACACCTAAAGTCTCCTTGTGGAGTCCAAGCCTTGATGGGGAAGTCAGGGGAGGCAGCACCAAAGGGCAGTGGTAAGTTAAGATTAGATCATACAGTAATGAGCCACCATAGTGCCTTGTTAAAAAAAAAACAACAACAAGGAACAAGGAATGCCTCTACTAGCCTCTCTAGCTCCATAATTCAGCTTCACAGAAAAGTAGCCTGGTTCTGCATGAAGGAAACAATAATAGAGAATGGATTTCTCAGCTTGGAAGCTCTAAATCCAGCCATGGAGCCCCTTTTCACTCAAGGAACTTCCTCTATGGGAAGATCAGCTGGTTATTGAGACCACCTTGAATGGGAAGGGGCCAGGTGCAGTTCTCAGCTACAACAGCAGGACCCCCTTGGCATTTGTGAGCAGGAGAGGACATCTCAAAGCATATCATTTGCTCATGGAAGTTGCTACAAGTTCAGAGCTTGAAATGAAAGGCACAACCTCAAAGCACCTCTGTGCTACTCCACCAGGGACACACCTAACCCGTGCCTTACAACTTTATGCAAACTGAAAAAAATTATTCCAAAAATATTTTGTTTGACTACATCTATATGAAATTCTTAGAATATATCAACTGAAAGATATAGAAATTTTGCCTAGGCATGGGAATTTGAGGATAGAAATTAATCAGTAAAAAGTCTCCTTTATAGGCACCTACCAAGACTGAATCATGAAAAAAAAATACAAAAGGTATACAGATCTTTAATAATGTATAAAAGGTGTACAGTCTTCAATAATGATTAAAGACATGTAATTAATAATCAAATACCTCTCCAAAAAAGAAAATCTAGGACTAGATGGCTTCACTGGTGAGTTCTATTAAGCACTTAAGGAAAAATTAACAATAGCTTTTAAAACCTTAGAGAAACTGAGTCAGGCTTGGTAGCACATGGTTGTAATCCCAGCACTTTGGGAGCCTGAGACAGCAGGATTGAGAGTTCAAAGCCAACCTCAGAAATGGTGAGGATCTAAGCAACTCACTAAGACCCTGACCCTAAATAAAACACAAAAAATAGGGCAGGGGATGAGGCTCAGTGCTCAAGGACCCCTGAGTTCAATCCCTGGTACCAAAAAAATAAATAAAAAAAAGTAACCTTAGGGAAATTAAACTAGAAGAAGCACTACCAAACTCATCTTATGAGCAAGGAATTACAAAATGCCAAAGGCAGACATAGTACAAAACAATACCATCACTTACATGCCAATATTTCTCAAATCCATAGACATAAATATCCTTAACAAAATACAAGTAAACCAATTCACAGCACATTCAATAAACCATACACTAGGATAGAGTGGGATTTATCTCAGGGATGCAAGAATTCTTGAAAACACAAATAATACAGTGTGATAAACCATGCTGAAGGAATAAAAGATAAAATCATACTATCTCAATAGGTACAAAAATGATTCTGAAAAGATTCAACCTTCTTTCATGATGGTCTCCTCCAAAAATTAGGCAAAACCAGAATGCAGCACAACCCAACAAAAGTAATACAGGACCTACCATATCAAACAGTGAAAAATAAAAGATTTTACTTTCATCTCAATGTGAGGATGCCAACACTTCAGGAACTTCTATTCCAAATAGTGCTGGATGTCACAGCTGGAGGAGTCATTCAGGAAAAAGAAATGACAGGCATCCAAACCAGGAAGGAAGAAGGAAGAGTTGTCTCTCTTGGCACATGATAAGTGCTAGTCATTCAAAAATGCTACAACCTCCACTAAAAACTGTTATAGCTAATTAACAAGTTTAGTCAAGGTTCAGGGGACATAATCCACCTTCAAAAATCACATCAATATTTATACCAGCTCAATTCACAATAGCTATGAAACCAGCCTAGCTATGCTTCAACAGATGAACAGATAAAGAAAATGTGGTATATTTACACAATAAAATATTACTCAGCCATAAAGAGGAATGAAATTATGGAACTTGTTGGTAAATGGATGGAACTGGAGACTGTCATGCTAAGTGAACTAAGCCAATCCCAGGAAAACAAAGGCCAAATGTTCTCTCATATGTGGATGCAGAGTGTGGATGGGAAGAATAGAAGATCACTTGATTAGACAAAAAAGAATAAAGGGAAGGGAAAGGGAATGAAAATAGAAAAGACAGTACAATGAAGTAGACATAACGTTCCTACCCTTATATATGAATACACAGTGTAACTCCACAATATGTACAACCACAAGAAAATTATCTAAATTAGAAAAATTTATACTTCATGTATGTATTACATGTCAAAATATACTCTACTGTCATTTATATCTAAAAGTAACAAATTTCTTAGAACACTAAGGGCAACCCACTGGGGCAGAAAGCAAGGCGTAGGCAGTGCCAGGACTGTCCTAGCAAAGTCTGCCTGCTGGGAAGGGGGTAGCAAAGTGCATATCACCAAAAGTTAGGCATCAGCCATTTGGCAGCAGAAATTCCTGGCCCACCTAGCCCAGAGAGAGACCACCTGAGGTGCTGCCTAGACCCCATCCAGCTGTAGACCCCTCCACCCACTAGTCTATGATCCTGGGCTTGGGAGGGGGGATTACAGACAAGCGTACCAGCATACACTAGGACAGGCTTTGGTTGGCACTGATCATCTGCCTGGGCTTCAGCAGCCCCACCCTGGATCACAATAAACAAATGCATCCTCACAACTCAAGAAATGCACTAAAAAAATGGAAACCTATTTCTTTGCAACCATCACCTAGATGTCAATTAACACAGAAGCAAAAAGGGAGACACATGTTTTAGCTCAAGCATTTGTCATACGTACTTAATGTGCTCCTTCCTCAACATCAGCATCTCATAAATATGCCTCTGTTTCCTGACATTCTTCTCACTGCTCTTATAACATACAAAAAATAAATAAAACATACACAGCACATTTTGTGTTGTCATGGTTCTGAAAAAGGGGTCTAGCAGGTGATGCCTTCTTCTCATGGTGGTTTGTGGATGCCATGGTTGACAGTGTAAAAGCTATGGATAAATAGCCCCAAAGGCCCAAGTGTTTAAACCTTTGCAGTCTGAGGTACTATCTGGATTTGGAGGAATCACTAACAAGGGGTCCTAAGTGGAAAAAGTTAAGTCAGTAGGAGAGTGCAAATGAAGGTGATATTATAACTCCTGCCAGGTTTTCTCTTGCTTCCTGGCTATCATAATGTTAGCAGCTTCCTCTGTATTTGTTCCTGTTGTGATGGAATACAAACTTCTTAGGGCCAACTGACCATGGACTGAAACCTCTGAAATTATGAACCAAAGCAACTTTTTTTCTTTGTAAATTTATTTTTCTCAAGTATTTCTAATAGTCATGGAAAACGGACTGACAAAGCTAATGATACCAATGGCTCAGCAGATGCCCGAAAACAACAACAACAACAACAAATGGAGTCTTATCACAGTCACTTTCCTGAATCTTCTCTTCCCACTTCAGGGTGAGGGTGGCAAAATCTGTCTAGCTCAGGTTTTCAGCTTGACCCCATTCCTTCTCCTGGCTGACAAAAATGTTAATAATGTACAACATGAATGTCACCTAAATTCCCTGTTGATAGAGCAATATGCTGCCAGTTTTTGCCACAATGCTCCATAAACACACTTGAACTTACTGATGTTTTTCTTTCTATGGAAAAGTTTCCTAGCAATATGCATTTTTTATTTTCCTGAATGCTGCTAGATGGCTTTACACCAAGGCTGATGCTACAAGCCTGTCATGGGTCCTGATGGCCTGATGATGCATGGGACTTACTGATATGTATTTACTTATCTTTCCCTGCCTGGGGGATCTAGAGTCTTCCCCACGCAAGCTCTGGTTCTGTATTTAGGCTCCATTCTCTTGCCTTATCTCCTATATGTCTGTTACTCTCTTCTTTCTTTGCAAGGAAAGTGCAATCTAGTGATGAGCTTGAGTTTGCTGTTTAAGACCAACCCAGGTTGGGACTGCTCACCTTTCTTCTATAAATATGAATATAAATAAATCTTGGTTGCCCGGCTCATTAATTAGTTTTGATCTTTATCAGGTACTTCCTCCCAGTTTCCTTTAGTACTTAAACCAAGCAGGTCCTCTTATTTTTGCCTTGGTATTACAATATAGAAGTCATGTAAGTCTAATTTCTCCTCTACATACAGTTTAGTTTATGTCCCAGGAGTTAGAGAATGAGGGGCTTTTCTTTTCAGAGCTTTCTCAACCTCCTTCAAATCTTCCTAGACAGTCAACTGTATTGGACATGGGTGTTTCTTGAATGCTACATGAAAATTAACTTGTCATATTACTATTTATACTAATCTTATTAGATCTTGATAAAAATATAGCTTTTTCCTCCAATTCTCTGTATTGGTTAAGGGATTTTTGTATGTGTGTGCCAAAATACATAATTAAGTTTTGCAGTGATTCTGAGGACTTACAAATAATATGTTGTTTTCTGTTTCCACAAAAAACAATCTACATACCAAATTCAAGGTATTCATTCTCTTTTAACTTGGTCTAATTTTGAGAGACACACATTGAATGCCCTCCCTGTTGATGTGTTTTTATTGAGCTTCCTGACTTCAATAGCTGCTTTGGCTTTGTGTATTTAGTCACCATCTTGCTTACATCATGTAAGCTCCTGCTTTATTTCTGGTGCAACTTTGCCTTCCATATCTGCATCACATCACATGTTGGAACTGTAGAATCCATCTTGCCTGAGGTAAATATCACTCACTCTACCTTGCTTTAATTTGTACCTCTCTTGGCAAACTTAATTCCTGCCAGTTCTACTTGACAATGCTGGTTCACATGCATTGTTCATATGCAAAATGTAGCTTGCATTCATTTTTAGATAGCATCTTGACACTTTCTATGTGCAAAGGGAGATATGCTTTCCATTTTCCTTTTGCCCAATTACATACTTACCTTGGTCATTTCCTCACAAGTTCCTATTTGTTCCTTTTCCTTGATCAATTACACAAACCTCTCCCCTGTCTATTGCATTGGGAGGCACCTCCTCATCTCTGTTCTTACAATGAACATGAAGAAAAACCAGAACAAGCACTCTGATTTCACATGCTTTAAGTTACCTGTTTTTATACCCAATTCTATGCCTCATAGGAAAAAAATATCAGACTTCCAACTAGCTATGCTATACATAGCAACTCAGCCATACAGGTCATAGAGTTAATGTTTGCCTAAGTTGCTTTTCAAAAACGGGCAGGTTTCTGTTTAACTCAAAGCACCTGAAACCTCTCTCTCACTTGTGCTTACAAGAGTCCCATGGGTGAATTTCTGATGTCAAAAGGCCAACAATTCCACCCTCAGATCATGCCACTGTGGCCACTTTCTCAACACGTGTCCCATCAAGCCCTATGTAGATTGACTATGCACACAGACAACTGAATTGCTCAACCTCAAATCACCTTTCCCTGGCTTTCTTGTCACATAAGTACCCCTAATTCTCAGGGAGGCAGATTGGAGTTTGGGATCTCTCCCGATCAGCCTTGGCCATCTTATACATGAACTTTCTCTTGAGCCACTTGCAGATTCAGGGAGGATCACTGTGAGGAAGGCATGACAGGCCTGGTTTTGTAACACATAAACAACTGCCTAGACCCCAGAAAACTCTCTTTCCATCCCTTTACTTTGGGGTTTAGGAAAGAAAAGAGTCTGCTCTTGAACACATGGTTTTCATTTTGGCCACCTCTTCAGAACTAAGACTGGGTTTCCAGGGCAAGCTATTCTCCAAACTAAAAGGTCATTCCTCACTTCTATTGCAGCTAAGGGTACCCAGCTCAAGCTGAGGAGAAATGGGCAGAAGGAATGTAGAAACTAAGGGATCAGCTTGCATGGAGCCAACACAGCTGTATGGCACTCTATTCTTCCCTTTCTCCAACAAACCCTCTGAAATGCCGCATTGGGAGCCAGGGATGGACCCAAAGGAAATCACCTCAAGAGAGCCTGGGGCAGAAAGAAAATGAGGTGACTGTATGGGTGCAGTGCAGGTCAGCATAGAACACCACCTCCAGGTCTTCTATAGCATGAAGAACTTTCTCTCTCTCTCTTTCTCCTTGTCCTCTATGATACTAGGATTTCTGTAGTGTGTGAGCAAATCTAATCCCACCTAAGTCACCAGCATCTCCTTAAATCACTGTGTGAACTCATGCCAGACCCTTCCCTCTTCTGGGACACATATATTCCTGTCTCATCAGAAAGCCAAACCAGGAATATCATCCATGTTTCCGAGGATCTGATTCCTTCCCCAGTCTCCCATCTGAACCAAATAACAATAGTCAAAGGACCTCATATCCACATAGGGATCCACCTCTCCCCCACATCTATGTTTCTAAAAGAGGCTGATTACATTTTCTAGATTTGGGGAGATAAAACAAAAGGACCTCATATTTAAGGAAGGATGAGAGACATGGCATGTGTTGTGTGGCAGTGTTCCCATGCCCATGCCAATGGGAGCACATACATGCTATAAACACAAGGCCAGGCTGCACCCAGCAGGAGGCACCTGCATGAATCCTGGGAAGACAGTAACATGGGACCATGAAGCACCACACTGCCTAACCCTACCCAGCCTGGGGATCTATGCAGCATCTACCAGAAGGAACTGTTAGTTCATCTCTCACCCTTCACTTCATATTTGGGAATGAGAGGCCCAGTATCAGGCAGGGACAGGCCAAGAGAACAGGACAAAGGCAGACTCCAGAGGAACAGGCAGGGTCATGACTTTCTGGCTCACACTCAAAAATCTCCCATGGGGTTTATGTTGGGAACAAAACTTCCATGATCCTCCTACAGCCTCCTCTCCAGCACATTTCATAAAATACTTTTGAATGTAAAGGATGTCATGCTGCATCCATGGTGGAGGCCAAGGGTTTAGGAGGCCTCACAGCCAGAGGCCCACCTATGGTGACATGATCCCTTCCCCAGGGCCCATCCTCCAGAGGCCCCACAGATGCAAATATTTCAATGTTGCTTTAAATTCAGCTCCCAGAGCCTCTCTGGAGACACTCCTTTAAGTGGCCCTCCTCCAAGTAGCCCAAGGTCTACATCTGATACCCTGGTGAGGTACATCCAGGAGAAACCAGCACTGTGAGTACACCTACAGAGCCCCACCACCTTCCTCCTCTGTATAGGGGAACAGGGGCCTAAGGCAGAAGCAGATGGTAGGACATTGTGAGCCTGGTGTCCAGTCATGGTCACCCCAGCACAGGGCTGGAGGTGGGGAATGGAAGGGTCCAAGGTATATCCTGAGCCCCTAGTGTCATTTCCTGTCCTCTCAGGGTAGAAGCCTAGGACACAGGGTCTGTGTAATATCTGGGGAGCACAAGGCCACAAGGGGCAGAAACACCCAGAATGGAGGCCATCAGGGCCTAGGAATCACTGCCAGCTACCAGGCAATGTCTTCCATACTTTCCACAGGTTATGGTCCACCAGAGATGGAGCTCCTGCTTCAGCTACACATCAGTAGACCAAGAACCAGGGCCAAGCACCACTGGTCAGGAGCCTGCCCTCAGGGTAACTGTGGCACACAGGGGACTCCACTGGCAGGGCCTAGAGAAGACCAAGACCACAACTACTACCATAGACACCACCAGGGCCACCTTCCTTGTAGGGCTGACAGATGGAGGGCACAGTGCTTCACCATGAGGAATCTGAGCACCAACTCCTCAACCAACCCCACGTTCTCTGCCAACCCAGCCTTATACTCATGCAAGGTCTCTTCCCATATTTGTGACATCAGAACAGTGATATTGAGACTACTTTACTTCAATTCTTCTGATGATTTGCATTCTGCCATCCAACTGACTATAACTCCTAGACCTAGGTTTCCAAGTGGTAGTGACTTGAATATCCTTCCACACACTAAGTCTTACTCATCATCAGTATTACTAGGACTGCATTTAGCCAAAATATCATGGGACTTGGGCCATTTCTGTCACTTGCTGTTTCAAGGAACACATCTCAGACTGTGAAAGCGGGAACTGGGGTCCCCAGGACTTAACCACCTTCCAGGGGCACCCCGTTTCTGCTGCCATTTAGCCTTTCAGGGATGTGGGACCCGGACCTCATTCCTTCCTGGAGCCATTTCAAAGGAGAGTGATGTCCTGGGTGACCTCACATAGGACCCTTCTTTCTGGGGTGACCCTGTTTTCTCACCTCCAGAAGGCAAGGGTTTTGTGAAACTCATGGTATAATGCTCCTAATGCATGGAGCTACCACCTCTTGTCAGCTAACAAACAGGCACAAAGCTAATGCTAAAAACTATTCCCTCAGCAATTCCAGTTTGAACTCTGCCAGCCATTGTTCTGCTGGGGCTCTCCTGGCCCTCTGTGGGAAAAGTCCCTATGTGCTTTGGGTACTCCATTAAACTCCATCCCCCCAGACACTTCTGGTGGGTCACTTTGGCATAGAAACTATGTCTCCTCCATGTCCCAACCAAAAAGGCACAGGTGGCTACAGAGCTGGATGATACCAGCATCTATCTGTGTTTCAGGCATACTCGCTGGGGAGCCTGGCAGAGACCCTGGAGCCAGCCTACATCTAGGACTCCCCATCATCTCTGTCTATGGCCTCATGTTCCTCCATCCAAGAGGAGATGGGCCTAGGTGGGGGAAGATAAGCCCTCCCCAGGGTGACAGACTCACATATAGCTGTGAGTCCTGGAACTGGCCCTGTACCTCTGAACATCAGCCTACTCCTGTAAACAGTGGGGGGGCCAGGAACACTAACCTCATGGTAGGAAAGGCCAAGCCTCTCATACTGCTGCCCCCTTTCCCTCTTGGGTGGTCTCTTCACTCCCTGACTTGCACTTGCCTCAATATCCACCTGGTAATAGCCACAGCCAGGTCATTATGACAGGCTCCCAAATGGAGGACCATGACCACCAGCTCTCAGCCTTCATAGAAGACCCAGAGCCCATGGAGGAACAGGCCCAAAGTAAGAAGGGCCATGGTAGAGGGGTATGAGTATGTCAGAAGGGGACAGGGATGGACATGCAGAGCATATCATCCTGAAACTGGGGCAGGGCAGGAACAATGAGAAGCAGAGCTGTCAGTGTCTGCGTGCATTCTGGGAACACTGCCCAGGGTTGGGTTTGTGGGTGGAACTGTGTGAAATGCAGTGGGTCCTATTTGGTCCCTGGAAGGAACATGGATAGTTTCTTGACCTTGACTCCTCTTGCAGCTGCTGGGCCACTTCCACTGCTGGTGGAAACACCAGCTCCAACTCCACCACCTCCACCACCTGAGGGAGAGCTGGAGCTGAAAACATCGCCAATGGCTGATCCAGGCCAACAATTTCTGTGGCCCCTTAGCCACAACTTCTTAATGAGACCAACTCAGAGCCTCCATTCCTCTCCTCTGCTGTTTTCTTATTCATTCTTTTTATTTTATGTGTTTTTTTCTTTAATATGCTTAGTTTTTAAAATTAAATGTTCTACTTGTTTTTAAAAGATTCAGTTTACTGCCATTAAATGCATTCTCTAAACTGTGCACTAATTCTACTATGTAGTTCTAGAACAGTTTCTGGAATTTGGTATCCATAACCACTCCCTCTGCCACCCTCCTGCTAGTCCCCAGCAACCCCTTCTCTCTCTAGTCCTGTAATATGCCTAGTCTGCATTTGTCAAAATACTTCAGTCTGATATTTCTTGAGCTGTGTAATGTTGGAAGGCACTAATAAGTTTCTTCAGATGCTGTACAGGTCTAAGTTTATTTTTTTTTGTTGTTGTTTTTATTTTTTTCATTATAGGCTTTGAACCTAGTGACACTTTACCACTGTAAACCCATGGTCCTTTTTTTTTTTTCACTTTGAGACAGGTTCTTGCTCATGGCTTAGGCTGGCCCAAACAAACCATTTTGCTCAAAGCAGTGTTATTTGGAAAAAAAACCCCAAAACTCTTTGTTCAATGCCTGGAGAGATGATAAATCAGCTTTGTAACCATTACAACAGGGAACACATCCAGCAGGGAAAAACAGTAGTGTCTACCTCCATGACATTAGGCAGGTAAATCTCAACACCAGTGCTGAACAAAAGAGTATGCAGAGATGTCATTTATGGTAGTATCAGCAAAAGGCCAAACAAAATCATAAGCCACTTAGAAACATACATACACAGTACAATGTAAGGAATGTTACCACCTTACATTGTTACCACGAAACAAAATCATAAGCCAATTAGAAACATACATACACAGTAGAATGTAAGGAATGCAAGAATGTTAACCACCTCCACCACCTGAGAGAGCGTCAGGGTGAGAAACATCTTCAATAGCAGCTCCAGGCCCAGGGATCCTACTGGCCCCAAAGCCAGCATCACACCCTTGCACCTGCTACCACCCAAGAGCTGCCCTTTCCCTCTTTTCTCTTTTTTTCTACTTTTTTTTGTATTTCATTAAAATTAGCTTATTTTAAAATTTAAGATTGTTTTTAAAAAGGTTCAGGTTCTTGGCTTTAAGTGCTTCCCATTGTCCTGTATCTGCTACCCATACCCACTCCATCTCCCCGCTCCTGCTAGTCTCTAGGGAACACTCATGATTCTCTCCTTGTGATCTGCCAGTTCTGGGTTTTTCACATCAGTACAGTCTGACTTCTGTTTGACCGCATAATATTGGAAAGAATTTGTATGCTTGAATTTTCTTGGAATGTTAAAGCCCATGTAGATCTAAGACTTTTAGGTTTTGTGTTTTTCATTTTTGTTTCTTTAGTGCTAGGGATTGAACCCAGGGGCATGTTAACACTGCACCACATCCCCAGTTCTTTTCTTTTGGGGATGGAGTATCACTAAGTTGCTGAAGGTCTCCCTAAGTTGGGGAAACTGGCCTCTAATTTCAAATCCTCCTTCCTCAGCCTCCTGAGTCACTTGGATATAGTTATATGCCACCCACCCAACAGGTCTAAGGTTATATGAAAAAAGTTAAGCTTCTTGGAAAACACTCTCATAACATGAAAGTTCAAAGTAATTTTTCTAATCGTATGGTCAGAATTCACCAAAGGAAATGACTGACTCATAATGGAAAAAAAACCATAGATACTAAAAAAATCACAACTAGCAAACTGTGCCTTAAAAGCCTAGACTGATAAAAGTTTAATATATCAGGGACACATAGAGCCTCATGAGTCAATAATATTTCTACTGTAACAAAGGACAAATTCCTGGAATTCCAAAGGGAATCACTGCACATGGTATCACTGTCAAAGATGGTCAATCTCTCAGTGTCTATATATTACTGAGATGTCATTTGTGCCTTTGAGTGGGCAGGTTTTAAGGCTGGTGCTGAACAGCCCTGGTGAGAATACAAGAGACAGAGGCCTGGGCAGATCCCCTGGGAGATGTGGCCATGGATAATCCTCTCACAATCTTGGCAGCACCCTTCCATGTCCTTAGCATGTGTCCCTTCCTTTATCTAGGATGTCTAAAGCTAGGTACTCATCCTGCCAGCACTGATGGTTGAAATGGCAAGAACTGGAACCCTCAGGAACTTCCATGTAGAGGGGATGGATGGCCAAATCTGCTCCCTGTACATAAGCAAACACTATGGCTGCTGGGGTGAGTCTGTCTATGCCCAGAGGGAAAGAGGTCAAGAAAGCTGTTACATGAAGGAAAACACTGATGTATTCAGGGTGTCTCTATTGAGGACCTCATTTGATAAAGGACACATCAATGATATACACATAGATGTCATAAATACAAGTGAGAACTGCTTTGGCTTTTTCCCACAGCATTTGGTATGGGACTAATGCTACACCAGGTGACAGCTGGGTGGTATAGCTTGGCCTCCCTCAGTGATTGCACAATGTGTGGTATCCATCCCTGGAATAGCAAGGTAGGGTGAGATCACATTCACAGAAAGGAATTATGCTGGGGTTCTGCTTAGCTTTCTATTTCCTGTTTGAGAAGCAACGTTCTAAACACAATTCAAATGAACTTCAAATAGGTTAGATGTTAAAGTTACTGTAATGTTACAAATCTACAGTAAAAGTTAGATATATAGTCCACTAGACCTCATGTCCATAGACACAAAAATCCTTCACAAAATACTGGTAGAACAAATTCAACAGAATACTCAATAAATCATACACTAGGACTGAGTGAGATCTATCCTAGGGTACAAGAATGCTTCAAAACACACAAATAATTCAATATAATAAACCATGCTGACAGAATGAAAGATAAAATCATGTCATCTTAATAGGTGTAGAAAAATGATTCTAAAAAAATCAGTGCTATTTCATGATGGACATCCTCAAAAATTAGGGAAGAACAGAATGCACCCCAAAACAATAAACATCATACAGTATCTGCCACATCAAATGTTGTATGTAGTGGCTGAAAAATGGATAGCTTTTCCTTGAACATCAGGACTGAGTTGAGGTTGCCCACACTTCAGCAAGGTCTATTCTGTATAGTATTGCAGGTCCTAGCCAGAAGAATCAGCAAGGAAAAATAAATCACAGGCATCCAAACCAGGAAGGAAGAAGGAAGGACTGTTTTTGTTGGCAGATGACTAGTCCTCTTCATGGAAAATGCTACAGCCTTCTCCAATAAAAACTGTTAGCACCAATTAATAAGTTCACTCACAATTCTGGAGACAAAATCCACCTGAGAAAATCAGATGCATTCCTATAGCCTTAATAATCACCTATCAAAAACAAATACTAATATTCCATTTTTGATGGTTAAGAAAGCAACCAAATACTTGGGAACAACTGAGCCACGTGTATTCAAAAAAGTAAATTTATCGCTATACTGAAAATCATGCAGTGATGAAAGAAAATGAAGACATACGTGGATGGAAAAATATAGTGTGCTGATGGATTGAAGAATATATATTGTTAAAATTTCCAGTTACACAAAGCAAGAGATTCAGTGACATTTTTGTCAATCTATAAATGGCGATTTTACTTGATATAGAAAGCAAATTTTCTAATTCAATAAGACCATAAAAGATCATGAATAGAGGGGCTGGGATTGTAGCTCAGCGGTAGAGCGCTTGCCTTGCATGCATGAGGCCCTGGGTTCCATCCTCAGCACCACATACAAAGCAATAAAATAAAGACATTGTGTCCATCTACAAGTAAAAAAAAATTTTAAAAAAAGATCATGAATAGTTATCTCCTCCTAAGAAAGGAGCACAAACAAGTGGCATTACATACCTGATTACAAGTATATTGTAAGACTCGAATTATTCAGTCAGATACTGACATGAAAACTTTCACAAACAAGAGAATAGAGAATGCAATATGATTATGGAACACAGGAGAGAACTCACATACAAACCCATGCATTACTGAAAAGGCACCAAGAACTTAAATAGGGAAGGGACAGTCTCATCCATGTATGGTGCTGGGAAAAGAGCATATTCACATGCACAGGAATGAACCTGGACCTGTATCTTACACAGTACTAAAAGTAAACTAAAAATGGATTAAAGACACAGAGACAAATCCACATGAACTCGATTCCTGAAAAAGGTGCCAAAAGCATACATTGGAGAAAAGACAGCTTCTTTAACAAATGGTTCAGGGAAAACAGAATAGTTGTATAAAGAAGAAAGAAACTAGATCCCTACTTTTACTCTGCACCAAAAAATCAACTCAAAGTGGATCAAAGTCCTAGGAATTAGGCCAGAAACAACAAAATACTACAAAAAAACCCAGAAAACATTCAAAAACATTGCCAGGAGTACTGGGGGTACTGATTTCATTGATAAGATCCTAAAATTCAAGAAATAAAAGTGAGAATAAGTGTGACAGCATCATATTATGTAAACCTAAATAGAACAAATAAATTAAATATGAAAAAAAGTTGAAAAAAATAATTACATAGTACACTTGCCTTCTTCACTAACTAGTTTTTTTATTAACTGTGTTGTCAGCATTCAATTATATTTTCTATGCATTTGTCTTATGTATTTTTCCTTGACCAAAATAAGTAAATAAATAAATAAAAATAAGAAAATAAATAAATAAAAGATAAAGTTATTTTTATCTTTAAAAAAAACAAAAAAATAAGTGTGACAGCATCAAAATAAAAAGATTCTGCACAGCAAAGAAAATAATTAAGAGTGTGAAGAGAGCCTAGAATGGGAAAATAATGTATGTCAGATACCCCTCCAAAAGGGGCTTCATGACCAGAAATATTATACAAATATGATACATTAACAATCAAAAAATCTTAATGAACCTAATACATGAGCAAAATATCTAAGAAGATTTCTCAAAATAAGAAATTCAAATAGCCAACAAACATAAAAATGTGTTCAACCTCTGTAAACTTCAGACAGATGCAAATCAACTAAATTGAAAGCAGGCACAGAGGTGCACACCTATAGTCCCAGTGGTTTTGAGGCTAACAGGAGGATTGTAAATTCAACTCCAGCCTCAGAAATTTGGTGAGACCCTCTCCCAATCTCAAAAATTAAAAAAAAAAATGCTGGGCATGTGGCTAAGTGCTTAAGAATCTCTCTGTTTAATCTCTCATACAAAAACCAACAAATAAAAACCTACAATGAGATATCATCTCACCTGTCAGAATTACAAACATTAAGAATACAAATGGCAATTGTAGGTGAATATATGGTGGAGGGATGTGCACTTACACATTGTGGATAAGACTGCAAAGTACTACTACCACTTTGGAAAGTAGTATGGTAATTCCTCAAAAGACTAGAAGTGGATCTGTTATATGGCCCAGCTATCCCGCCCCTTGGTAGTTATGCCAAAGATTTAAAATCAACATACTACAGTGATATGTGCATAGCAAAGTATATAGTAGCACAATCCACAATAGACAAATTAGGGAGCCAACCTACGTGCCCACCAATAGATGAAAGTTTTAAAAATCTATGGTATATAAACACAATGGATTTCTACTCCACCAGAAAGAATGATGAAATTTTGTCATTTTCTGGTAAATAGATAGAACTGGAGAAAATAATGCCAAATGAAATAAGCCAGTCTCAGAAAGTCAAGCATCAAATAGTTTCTCATAAGTGCAATCTAAAGAGAGAGAGACAAGAAGGGGGTGGGGATAATCTTACAAAAATAGAATGGAGAGTAATAGAGTAGAACCAGGAAAATAAGGGGGATAAAAACAAGAGACAAAAGGAGGAACTGGGGAATAAAGTGGATGTACATTTGTCAATATATCACAATGTATTCCATTATTCCATTATGGCATTTGCAGGTAAATGGATG